>CAEFZY010048919.1:0-15059 GCA_903066815.1 Brachyrhaphis roseni
GAGTTTAGAGCGATGCGCGCTCCCGCGAAGGGGATGCAATTCTCGGCAGGCATGCGTTTCTCGGCATAACACCTGTTCAGATTCTTCAACCTAAAGATGAAGGTAAACGAGCCTCCTGTGTTATTTCCATGGAATCACTTCTGTATTCAGTCTGAAAGAGTTTATGGGAATGAGAGAGCAGATCAGAGCCAGACAATAAAAATGTCCGAGAATATTGTCTACTAGCATAAGCTAAAGCTAATGTTAGCCACAAAGTTTAAAGACAGTAAAACTCACCTTCGTATCTGTGACTGTATAACGAGGCGAACATCTTAAAACCTTTCTCCAGCTTATTGTTGGGGCTTCGGATCGATGTACATTATTAATTGTTACCTTGGAAAATCCCTGAAAACACCCAGTGGAAAATGACATTTTCAATAAACCGGAAACGATTGAGACGCTTTTCCCCGAACACGGAAGCTGATGTGCAAAGAGTTAGAAAACCAGAAGAAACTCAAACAACCCCAGATCTCAACAAGAAAAACCCTTAGAATCTTTCAGAATAAAGTCTGGTTTATTCAGTAACGAGTAATTTGAACCCTGATTCTGGGCAGAACTAGTTATTTCTTGTGAGAGGTGGACACTTTCTAGAAGTTCTGGTTCCAGTAGATTTCTGGTTTTGGAGGAGAATGGGTCGACCTTCAGGTAGGACAGAGCTGCACTTTTATCTTATTCACAAAAGCTTTATTTTGAAAGTCAAAGGTAGAAACTCTTCCTGTTCTTGTTTTCGGACTGCAGGACTGAAGATCCAGAACTTTCTGAGTTAGAGAGTATTTGGTTGTTCGGTTTGTTTGGATGTTTTTGTTGGCTAACTTTGGAAAAACATAAATCAAATCACCGTTTGGACCAAAATGAGAAATTCTTCAACAGAAAGTTGCCTTATAGCTAATTGGCTAACGTGGTTGCCAGCTAAGTAGCTAGCATTCGCTGATTTGAAATAAGATTATTTTTTTTATTTAATAACTGGGAGCTGAACCGGACCTTTTGGTTCTGTGTCTTGCAGCCTGAACTTGACTTGTTACTGGTTTATTCTGATGTTCCCTGGATCTGTTCCAGGCTGGGATTGGGTTAAATTCTGGGAATAATCCGGGAATAATCCAGCTTCCTGTCCGTTTCCCTGCTTTTTCCTGACTGAAGTTTTCAGGGAACGGGAAATAAAAATGAAGACGAAGAAAGAAGCTTAATAACAGAAACAATAAATCTGCGTTCAAAAACTTTATTTCAAGATGAAGACGAAATGTATAAATTAAATTAGGATCAATCCATTATTACAATATGGTAAGAAAAGCAGAACTTTACAAAATCACGACACAAAGCAACGTTTCTAAATCTGTGATAATACTGATCATGAAAAGCAGCTTCAGAAATACAGATAATGCTTCATTAAACACGAGCATCTGAATCTGGTGCAGCTCGGTAAATACCAGCTGGTTCTGGCCTGCCGTGACCGACCATGAAACCCATCCAGAACGTAGAGAACCAGTTCTCCTAATGGGACCTCTGGAGGTCAGAGGGGGTTCCTTTGGACCCTCAGCTGTTGGATCCTCTGAAAGGTGACCTCTGACCCTTGTGGGTTTTGGTCGCGTGGCTCAAACCGCGGTGCCGCTGCTTTCCTGCAGCCTGCCGGTGAAAACGAAGGTGTCGCCTGCCGGATTCTTGTTTTTATGTGGGATGCCGTGTGAAGGCGTGAGCGTGACTTGCTGCTGTCTCAGCTGCAGAGATCATAAATGTGAGAGCTGGGACATATTTGCAGTGGGGAAGGTGTTTTTGCTCCCAGTCTGGCCGTGTTGACTCAAACACCTTGCGTGGGCCGGTCTCAGATATGATGATAACAGCTGCGTAATGGCAGCGCTTATCTGTCGGGTTGTTTGTGGCTTTACGACGTCTGCCATCGCTCTCGGCTAACATGTTTGGCTTTGAGCCTCCGAGGCTCTCATTGCGCTCCACTGGCTGTGATCTGTGTTTACATCTCTACCTGCAGCAGCCTGGCTTTAAAAAGGTCAGCAGGCACTCAGGAAACAATATTCCCACTTAAGGGAGTCCATTAGGCAACACTTTGGAGGTCTTTAGTCCTCAGGAGACTCACCAGTCGCCTCGGTGGCCTCCGACCAGTCGTGACCGAAGTTCACCTTTGCACATCCACACGAGTCGGAGAACGTGACCTTCTGGTCCGCCAGCAGCTGGTCTGTGACTGTGAGCTCCTCCAGCTCTGTGGTGAAGTGATCTGTGCTTTCCACCAGCGAAGTGTCCTTGACGGCGCTGTAGGTGAGCGCCACGCTGTACGCCGCCGCTTTGTCTGAGCCCTTCGCCCCGCAGCGGCAGATCTTACGGAAAGCGGCGCGAAACTTCTGAGACATGACGTTGTAGATGACCGGGTTGATGGCGCTGTTCAGGTAGATGCAGATCTTGCAGAAAAGGAGGAACCAGTTGTCCAGGTAGGGCTGGTCCAGGAAGGAGTTGACCACCACCAGGGAGCGGTATGGCATCCAGAGCACGGCGAAAAGGATCACCACCACCGCCAGCATCTTGGTCACCTGCAGCCAGCCATGAGACCAAGGACAGAGAGGCTCAAATGATCCAGGGTTTAAAAACAAGCAACCCACTAACCATTGAAAAACTCAAAATGGATGCTATTTTTCAAGATGATTGTGAAGGAAAATGTAGTTTTGCATTAATGTGCCAATATTTATGACATATTAATATTTTTTGTGTTAAATCATACGTAATTGGACCCATAGAAATCATATTCACTGATAAGTTTTTTATTTTTCAAGATGGCTGCCACGATTGTCATTGCTGTAAAATCACCAGATGAATTGGTGCTTGGCGTTAAGTCATAGCCTGCATATTTTGAACCATAGAAATCATACATAATTTTTTTTATCTTGTGTTTCCTTTTTCTGGTGGACATAACGTTTTTCAAAATGGTCGCCATAGTTGTAATGGAGACTATATGTTGGCACTGAAATCAACAGTAGTTATTAACCATGGCTAACCACATAGTTAATTAACAATCTTAACTGCTAAAGATGTTATTAATATTAACAATATTAGAGGAACCATTAAGATGTCTGTCTGTCATCTTCTTCTCCTTCCAGTCTGAGACGCACCGATGGAAAAGTCCTCACTTTCTGATTCTGCTGCATTTGATCTCTGTAAAGTTTTAGGAATGGTTTGGTCCATCTTGGTCCATCATCTCCACTTTGGGCTCATCTGTCCAGAGTGCCTCCATCTTGTTTCTAGAGAGGCTTTTCCTTCAGTACTTCCTAACTGAAGTTTGATTCTCTTCATTCTGATGTAGTTTGACTTGATGAGAAACAAACAGAGTCGCTGATTGGTCCCTGTCATCTGATTGGTCCCTGTCACCTGATTGGTTCCTATCACCTGATTGGACCCTATCAGCTGATTGGTTCCTATCAGCTGATTGGTTCCTATCACCTGATTGGACCCTATCAGCTGATTGGTTCCTATCAGCTGATTGGTCCCTGTCACCTGATTGGACCCAAACCTTCTCTGGGGATCAGAGTCTTCAGTCAGATGTGAGTCCATCTGTCCTTCAGCTGAGGCTGGGTCCAAACTGGGTCATCAACAGGATTATAATCCCAAACTCAGAAACTAATCTGCAACAGAATGGCTGAAAAAGAAAAGAATCAAAGTGCTGCCATGGCCTAGTCAAAGTGCAGACCTCAGACCTCAAGGTCTGTGTTTCTGAACCAGGATCAACCGGAATCGTTACTATTTAATTGACCCGATGACGCTTTTCATTTTGTTTTTAAACGCAACATTTACTGAGAATCAGTGAAACAAAAATCACCTGAACTTTAAAAGTTAATGTTAAACTTCAGGGTTCAGCTGAGGGAAATGACGTCATTTCCTCCCAGCAGCTTCTCTCAGTTCATTGCAGGTTTTGGGTTAGTCTCTGTTCTCCAGCAGCAAAACCAACAAAACCATTAAGAACATTTAAAAACATTCACAGAAAATTTACAAAAAGCAGTGGATACATTTAGACAAATTAATTTAACATTTCTGTTTCAGTTCAGTTTCTTTGGGACATTTTTATATGAAACCAAAGATCTGAGGGATTTTGTTCGTAGCTCACCTGTCTGCGCGACGTCGCGGTGGAGCTGGAGTGTCGCGCGTTCTTGCAGCTGCTGCGCTGGTTGTTGCTGGCGGAGGCCGCCTCGCGCTTCCCCCGGCCTTTGGGGTCAGAGGGCAGCGGGTTGAGGAACAGGATCCTGGCGATCAGGCCGTACAGAACCGCGGACAGCAGCAGCGGCAGCACGAAGAAGACGCTGAAGTCGAAGAAGTAAATGGGCAGGTAGAACTTCCTGGGGACCCTGTAGCCGCACGTGACGACGGTGACGTTGGCGAACACCTGCAGCTCGATGTCGGACAGGTAGAACCACATGACGCAGTAGATAGAGGTGCAGACCCAGACCAGCAGGATGATCCTCTTGGCTCGGGACAGCGTGCACAAGAACTGGGCCTTGATCGGGTGGCAGATGGCGATGTAGCGCTCGATGGTGAAGGCGGTGATGGAGCACGAGGACGCGTTGATGCCCAGGTACTGCAGGTAGGTGATGAGCAGGCAGCCGCAGCGGCCGAACACCCAGGAGGCCAACAGGCTGTCCGGGATGGCGGGCAGCCCGGCGGCCGTCAGGACCATCAGGTCGGCCACCGCCAGGCTCACCAGGTAGCAGTTGGTCGGAGTGCGCATGTGCCTGGTGATGAGCACCACCAGGATCACCATCACGTTCCCCACGATGCCCAGCGCGCAGATGAGGAGCAGCAGCAGGCTGCTCACAATCTTGTACTGGACGCTGTGGTCCGTCCGATTCTGGTTCTGCTCCAGGTCCGGAGGGGACGAGGATGAGTTCTCCATCCTTCCTCTGGTTCCCTTTACGCGCCAGCGAGGAGCGCAGCAGGACCACCGAACCTGATCAAACTCCGAACCTGATCAAATCTGAGTGGAGCTGAACAATCTGCAGCTGATCACCCGCAGCTTCCCGCAGTTTCCCGCAGCCCGGCGCGGTGCTGCTGTGCGTAAAACGCGGCGCCAGAACCAAGTGTGTGGGACAGATGGCGCTTTGGGTTTTGTTCCGTTTGGAACGCGCTCTCCTACGCAGAGCTGAGATTAACCCTTCACTGCCTGCAGCGGAGCGGCTGTACAGAGGAAAACAGGAGAGGAAAACAGGAGAAGCAGCAGCAGCAGCAGCAGCAGCAGCAGCAGCAGCAGCAGCAGCAGCAGCAGCAGCAGCAGCAGCAGCAGCAGCAGCACCTAAATATGAGAACTGATCATAACTTTTCTTCAGAGTGAAGGTCAGCTCTGCTCTTTGGAATAAAAATGTTTCTGCTAAAAAGCAGCAGAAGATACATTTATCAGATTCACTTTAATTTAGTTTGTTGTTGTTTTATGTCACATATCTGCTGTTATCCTCTGTGGTTATATTTTGTAAATCACTTTTTGCTCTCTGACGTGTAAAAGGTACAGCATAAATAAAGTTGACTTATTTTCCAGCTCAGGTTTGATCGTGGAGGAAACTGTTGCAGTATATGGTTTATGGTAATTTTCTCTGAATTATGTTTAGGCAGTTTATCAGAAGATAAAATTAATGTTGAATCTTTATGGAGAGAAATTTGTTCCATAGATTTGGTGTAAATAAACTTTCAGAGGCGAATGAACGATCAGAAAAGAACTTCGTATCTTCGTGTCCAAGCTGACCAATTGAAACGCCTGTTACTAACATCTGATCAGATTAATTCCCGGAAGTCCCGCCCCCAAAGGGAGGAATCTGTAAAACGATGTATGGAAGGCCTTTCTGCCACTCTGACTAAAAAAGGCCTCATTACAGTGAGATATTATTATTATGGCATCTCATAATGAGATAGTCGCTCATTGATCTCAATATGATGAGATTATTTTTATCAGAGTAGCAGAAACAGGCTTCCATAGAAAAGGATGAAATTCATAAAACTCCTTTTTTAAAAATCTGAAAAATAACAAGCTGCATAAATATAAGTTAAACTGTTGCAAAGATTAATTTCACTCAAAATATATAATTTGATTGAGTTTTTCAAAGATTCATATTGGAACAAATTTCTCTCCATATTTCTTTATCAGAAAACTGAACCTGGAGTTTTTTATTTATCTTTTTACTAGTTAAAGTTTCTGTTCTGCATCGTCATCATGGAGGTTCAACCTGCTGCGCTGTGCAGGTCAAAGTTCAGGCTGGTTTCCCAGGCGACGCATTCAACTGATTATTATCCGGAATAAAGAGCTGAGAAGAACCGGCCTTCATCGCTCCTCTTCCTCCCCACCGAGCTGCGGAGGCGGGAAATTCTCCTCCTCACCAACTGTGCAGAAGATTCTGCAGGAACCGGGCCGAGTTCGGTACCGGTTCTGCCAACTGTCAGCTTCACAAGAAGCTCCGAGTCTCTGGTAACAGGTGGAGGCGGGGCGTTACATAACCACCATCAGATGAATGAATGAACTCCTTTTGATTCCTCCTCCTCCTCCTCCTCCTCCTCCTCCTCCTCCTCCTCCTCCTCCTCCTCCTCCTCATCATCATCATCATCATCATCATCATCATCATCATCATCATCAGCATCTTGTTTCAATATGAATCCATTTTCATCGCAGTTTGATCAACTTTTATTGAAGTTTTGTGATTTGAAACATAATTCAAAAATACATGAAAGCATGAAAGAAAAAGTAACCTTGATAAACCCGCAGATTGAATAAAGAATAAAAAATGAAGGTTTAACACGCCACCTAGAGGACGGAGCTGGTCAGAACCAGAAACATTTCTTTCTAACATTTTCTATACACATTTTGAAACTCTTTTGAAACTCTTTTTAAAGCTAAAATCAGAATTATTTAGTTCACCTTCAATCTGCGTTTCCTCATCAATATAAACTGTAATTAATGCAGATTAAAGATGAAAGTTAAAGGATTGAAATCAGCTGACTGCTCAGATAAAACCGTTTAAACCAGTTCATCAAACTGTTCCAGTGTGGAGACTTACTGGGGGCACTGGTGGTTAGAAAGTACAAACTATTTAATGTTATACTGGATCATTAATTAAAGGGACTATTTTTATAACAACGAAAAGAATAATAACAAAATATTATCAATGTATGGTTGTCACGTGACTGCCAGCTGCTTGTCGGTCCAAAGCCGGTAAAGATGGCGGAATACGACCTAACGACTAAAATAGCTCATTTTCTGGACCGACACCTGGTTTTCCCTCTGCTGGAGTTCCTGTCCGTCAAGGAGGTGAACAAGTTTATTCATGTTAATCTCGGATTCTGGCAGGTTTGGCCCAGTCATGCTAGGTGGGCTAAAGGCTAGCTGCTAGCACTAGCCGCGGAGCTAACAGGCTGCTTTTACCTCTGAGTTCGTGTTCAGATGAAAAACAAGGAAAATGTGTCAGGATGGAGTTTATGACGCTTATTAGTAGTTTTAATCTGTGACGTCATGCTGGTTCAACCGAGAATGACGGAAAGTTTGAAATCTGAACATGAAATGATTCTGATTATCTTCAATTGATTCATCAGTTATTCTGGCTCTTCATATTTAACAACTTTTCTTGTCATCAGACTGCAAACTATTTACTTTAGTTTTTACATGGTTTTCTACAAATAACATCCCACTGTGTTTTATTATTATTTATTTTAAGCCTGAACACAGAAATAAAATAGTGGTTCTTCAAAATTACATCTAATTTCTAACAGTAAATGATGAACAGAAATTATAAGCTGGCTATATTATATATAAGCTTCAATGCCAACAGACATAAAATCGGCTTTATTTCACTTTGTTTTTTGAAGTTGCTGCGAAACGTTATTAAAACAACGATGTTCAGCCAATACGCCACTATTTGTTCAATTCTGAAATCAAAATAAAAAAATACTTCAAAGTTATTTTTAAATAGTTTAGCTACAGATTGCGCAGGTTTCTGGTTTTATCCCAGAGTTTATTGGGTTAGGAAGCTGGGAAACATTTCAAATGTCTGCACTTAATTTATTTGAAAGAAAAGTCTGAAATATCATCTCTGTGATGTTTTTCCAGATAAGTGACAAATAAATGTGGTTTCAGATCTACAATGAGAAGGAGCTGCTGCAGGGGAAGCTGGACCTGCTCAGCGACACCAACATGGTGGACTTCGCCATGGACGTCTACAAGAACCTATACCCAGACAAGGAGATCCCTCACTGTAAGCAGCTGATCTGGGATCAGACGCCTCTTCAGGATCCACTGACAACCCAGATTAGGACTGAAACTCATTTAATTAGCACTCTGGGATTAGTCAGTCTTAAATGCATCTGAAAAAACTGGGATTTATCCAAGAAAGAAATATTATCAGTGGGCAACAGGTTGGACATTTAGTAATCCGGCACCCTGCAAAGCCATTTAAAAGCTAGCCCGGTCCGCTGGTACCTTGGAGGAACCTTCATGACTAAAGCTGAAACTAGAAAGTCTGACGGCTTCCAGAAGATTTTTGATCTGAGTTTGTTTTTCCAAAGCAGCTGGGAGGATGGATTTCAAAATAAAAGCTGAGGACGGTTTATGATGCTTCAGGTCAGATGTCTGATCATAAACCCTCAGATTATTAATCCTTGGCATTTAGACCAGGGGTTCCCAAAGTAGGGCTTGGGACCCCCTACGTCACATGTGTCAAACTCAAGGCCTGTGGGCCAAATCCGGCCCGCCACTGCTGTTTATGTGGCCCTCTAAGTTCTAGACTAAAAACAAAGTGTGCTATAATATCATTTTATCAATCAAATCAATGCAGTTTTTATCTGTTTACTGACAAATTATATCAATCAGTTCCTCCAGTTTTTTTAGAATTATTGTGGAAATTCACACAAAATCAACAAATCTCCACACAACTTTACTTGTACTGAATATCTGCCTCAGCTTTAATTGATGTCAGATTATAGTCCACGATACAACGAGTAATAAAAAGTCACATTTACCGACATAAGAGCAAATATTTCCAAATTATTATCACAAACATTTGATTTTTATTGCAAAAAATCACAAAAAGAATCACGCAATCCTAGAGGGACTGAAAATATGTTCTGCAATATTTAATTTTTAAAATGTATCGATAATTTAAAAGTTTGCTAATGAGTTTTATCATTACATTCTGGGACAATCGGCCCTTTAAGAGCCTTCATGATGCTGATTTGACCCAAAACGAAAAAGAGTTTGACACCAAGTTTAGGGTCTTCAGAATCATCACGATGCAACCGCAGAGGAGTACGGAGGGCCAGAGTGGGAAAATCTACACAAATAATGAATTAGTCAGATAATCAACTGTGAATGTGATATGAAAAAGGATGGAGGAAATCAGGTTAAAGATAATATCTCACAAATCTGATTTGAGTTAAAACGTTTTGTTTTCTGAAGAAAAAACTACAAATGACAGAAAATATTTTCAAAAACTTCTTTTTATTTCAGTGTGGGAGTCGACTGGGACTAGAAGTCCTAATAAGTAGAAACTGTAAAACATGTTAGCAAATCAAGATGGCCGCCAGACGCTCTGCTGCTTGTCTGTCCTGCAGCGCTGAGGGAGAAGAGGAGCAACGTGGTGGCCCAGCTCAAGCAGCTGCAGTCGGAGACCGAGCCCATCGTCAAGATGTTCGAGGACCCGGAGACGACCCGGCAGATGCAGTCCACCAGGTCCGCCGGGCCCCGCCCCCCGCCCAGCTGCATGATGGGCAGCAGAACCTGCTGACCCTCTTGTCTTCTGTCTGCTCCTCAGGGATGGGAGGATGCTGTTCGACTACCTGTCAGAAAAACACAACGTAAGTTTTTATTCTGTCGCCTCAGAACGTGGCGTGTGTGTTCATGTTGCCATGGCAACCAGCTGCCTCTGCGACCATAATGATCCAGGATCCCCTGTGATGCTCTGCAGTCCCTCTCAGCTCCCTGCAGCTAATCTGTTCCCAGTAACAATCATGGAGTCAGGCCTTCTGACTCCATGACATCACACACATCGCCTGGACGCCGCCCAACCGCAGGAAGTTCTGGACGGTCAACGTCCTTCAATCATTAGCTGCTGCCAGAAAGATGGATTTCCTGTGATGCACCAGATGATTGAGTGTTTCAGAAAAATCCTTCACAGGAACCTGAAAGTGATCACAGATGTTCCCATGGGCTAAACATGTAAAAAGAAAAGTAGAAGACGCTAAAGCCAAACCGTAAAACTCATAAAAAATAGTAGCAGAAGCTAATGCTAATCATTAGCATGACTGTCATCTTCATCTCCGTCCTGTTGACGATTGGTGTGAGACTCGCTAACGGCAAAGTTCCCAGTTTGTGATTCTGCTACATATTATCAGTCTGAGACCGGCGCCTCGCGCTACATGACGCAATAAAATGTGAAATATGATCAATTTGAGCAGCTTCTCAAATGGAAAATCTGAAAACCATGTGACCTGATGGGTTAGCATGCTAATGTTTGTGCTCTTATCTACGGTTGAGGGATGCTAAAGTGCTGCTGTACTGTGTTTACCCTGTATCCAAGTTGCTTTAATGTTTTATCTACTTGTTTTGTTCCTGCTCCCAGTTCCGTCAGGAATACCTGGACACGCTCTACAGGTATGCCAAGTTCCAGTACGAGTGCGGGAACTACTCAGGCGCTGCAGAATACCTCTACTTCTTCCGGGTCCTGGTGAGAACCCCACACAGCCACAGACCCGTATGGGTCCAGCCCGGTCCTGACGGCTCTTCCTGCCGGTTGCAGGTTCCATCCACAGACCGGAACGCCCTGAGCTCGCTGTGGGGGAAACTGGCCTCGGAGATCCTGATGCAGAACTGGGAGGCGGCCATGGAGGACCTGACCCGGCTCCGGGAGACCGTCGACAACAATGTGAGAATAAACAGTTCACACGGAGCAGAGAAACGTTCGGTTGCTGTCGGATTCTAGAGCGATGCGGCCACAGGAAGTGTTTCTCTGACTTCCTGTTTGTCTTCCAGTCGGTGAGCTCTCCGCTGCAGTCGCTCCAGCAGAGGACCTGGCTAATCCACTGGTCTCTGTTCGTCTTCTTCAACCACCCCAAAGGCCGCGACAACATCATCGACCTCTTCCTCTATCAGCCACAGTGAGTCACAGCGCCCCCGCAGGCCAGGAGGGGAGCAGCAGCTCACTGTCTCTGTGTTCCAGGTACCTGAACGCCATCCAGACCATGTGTCCTCATATCCTGCGCTACCTCACCACCGCCGTCATCACCAACAAGGACGTGCGAAAGCGCAGGCAGGTTCTGAAGGACCTGGTCAAGGTCATCCAGCAAGTAGGCCTCCAGTTACTGGGTTAACTGGTTTATTCTGGGAGGTGGGTCACCGGTTACTGGATTAACTGGTCTTGTCTCTGGTCCAGGAGTCGTACACGTACAAGGACCCGATCACAGAGTTCGTGGAGTGTCTCTATGTGAACTTTGACTTCGACAGCGCTCAGAGGAAGCTGAGGGAGTGTGAGTCGGTGAGTGTGTTTTTAAAGATGGCCGCCTGGCGTTCAGCTCATCGACCTCCAGTCGAGCTTTTTTACCTGCTGAACTGTGTCGGTTTACTGGGTTGAATTTTGTTTGTTGTTTGTTTAAGTTTATTTGGTAGGGACAGACCCACATCGACAGACAAACTGAACCATCAGTCCCATGTTTGCTTCATGGTTCAATAGCAGCAGTTAATTCACAGCCTTGTCCCTAGATGGGCTCTTAAAAAGTACCTTTAAAAATTGAAGTGATCATCATTTAAAAAACACAACATGATGTTGACAACATCTACAAACCAACAGTGAAACATAAAACATCAAGAATGGATACAGTTCTGTTTCTGACATAACCAGAGTTTAGTGTGTTTTTTGAACATATTAAAACTGGTTTTGGACTTTAAATCAACAGGAAGTGAGTTCCAGACTGCAGATCGTCTCACAGACTGAGAACTTTGAGCAAAAGTGGTTCTTCAAAATGTGACCTTACAGTTTCCACCTGAAGCTGCTCTAGTAGATCTGCTGCTGTCCTGCAGGCTCTGAATGCAGGTGCTTCATGGTGTAGGAACACTTAAAAATCTATTTTAAAGATTAGAATTTATAAAATTAGGAAAGTCCAAAATGCCAAATTTAGCCAAAATGTGAGAATGATGAAATCTGATTGACTTTTGATATAAAACCTTTAAAACCTGATTATAAAGACTTGCTAATTGTGTGAGTTTGACTGATCTGAGACCAGACAGCAGCTCCATAGGAGCAATGAGACACAATCTTTGAGTTCATAAACATCTCTGCACAGTGAAATGTTAAACAATTTCTAATAATTTTATAATATTGCTCAATAGGGATCCCATTGATCTGGATATTCAAGGATTGTAATGATGTTTACTTCATTGAAAAGAAAATGCACTTTGTTTCCTTTGTATTGAGAGTTAAATAGGAATCATTTAGCCATGATGATAATCTCTGCAGGCTGTTCTGAAGTTTTTCACTGACTACAATACTGCTCTCGTTCGATGTGTAAACATCAAACAAAATGTCACCAAAATCCCAATGTCCCTCTAAAATCTTTCAGATAATCATAAACGTGCATTGTATTGTATAGTTTGCCGAATGTCAAGATATATATCGTATCGTGAGCAGAATATCGTGTTTCATATCGTGAGATTACTCAGAACCCCTGAAGACTGACCCACATCCCATCTCTCCACCTTCCAACTGAGAGGGAGGAGCCACGGTGGGGAGGATCCATGAAGGGGAGGAGTCACGGTGGGGAGGAGTCACGGTGGGGAGGAGTCACGGTGGGGAGGAGTCACGGTGGGGAGGAGCCACGGTGGGGAAAAGGCAGGAGCAATGTAAGGATCAAGGTAACTGACATGATGGATGTGTAACAGATTAACATGGGTTGTTCAAGACACTGTTCAGAAGAAAAGCGTTCTTTGATCAAAAATTAATAAAAATATGGAAAACCTATAAAGAAGTGCAGAAAATTATGGTCTGTTCAGCGAAAATGGCATCAAATGCTTTAAAATGGCAGCCAAAACCAGAAAGTTGAGGAAGAAAAAGAAAAACTATTGGAATGGATCGAAGAATAACCAAAACGGCAAAGGCTCAGCCAATGAACAGCTCCAGGAGGATCAGGAGGAGGTCTGTGATTGGCTGTGAGTTCTGAAACAATCAGACGACGTGGATGTGAAGCCCCCGCAAAGTTCCATTGTTAAAAAAAGACATGCTGGAGCGGCTACAACATGAACGTATTGACTGGCCTAAAAACAAATGGCGTAATATTTTGTGTACTGATGAAAGTAAAATTGTTCTTTCTGGTTCTAAGGGCCACAGACAGTTTGTCAAACTCTGCAAACTGAATTCAAGCCACAGTGAAGACGATAAAGCACGGTGGTTCAAGCATCATGATGTGGGATGTTTCTCATAGTGTTGGTCCTATTTATCATACCAGGGATCATGGATCAGTTTGAGTACAACAGAATACTGGAAGAAGTCATGTTGCTAAATGCTGAAGAGGCAATGTTTGTTTCAACAAGACAACGACCCCAAACTCACAGCAGGCAGCAAAACCATCAGACAAACAGAATGTAATGGAGAGGCAGCACAATCTCTGGACCTTAAAACATAGAAAACTGGACATAAAACATGATGTTCATGAGGCAAAACTAAGAAATACAGAGGAATTGTGGAACATGGTTCAGTTGTCCTGAGCTGCAGAACCTGCTGACCGGCGACAGAAGTTGGTCGACTACATGGACCCCAGATGTGAAACCGTGTTTATGCAACTAAATATTAGTTTGTGATTCTCAGGAAAGATTAATCTATCAGCATTTCTTGGTTTGTTTTTGAGTTTGTAAAGAAAGATGTAAACGCTGCTATTTTTTAACATTGTATTTCTTGACTTTCTGTAACAATTTGTAATATTCAATTACTAACTACTTGGCTTTGAAATAAAATGTTCAGTGTCCCCAATGCATTTGTGTTCATTAAAATACAATTTATCTGAAGAATTTTGAGGTTTACTCACCTTTTTAAACACACTGCCATTATTATAAACATAACTGTACATTAGGGTTTCCTCCAGTGTATTATAAGCCTGGCAGCCCGCCATACTTTACTAGGCTAAGCGTAACTCATTTTTGTTTTTAGGAAAATAATAATAATAAAAAAAAAAAGTCGCTTAATTTTTATTTATTTTTAAATAAGCTGGAATGCAAGTTTCTCTGCTGCTCTGAGCTTTTCGTTGGCGGGGAAACTTTATTCCTAAAATATAGGTTTATAGAAGATAGGTTTGTACTTTATGCATTTAAAGCCAGCAGAGGGGACCAATCATTCCACTGGCGCCTCAGCGCGTTGCCTCAATAACTTGTAGTCGCTTTCAGAGGAGCGGTGAGAATGATTTATATTTGTGAACAAAGAATGATGTGGGTCATTTCCATCTCAACACGCTGCCCAGCGTGTGGCGCTGTCTGCCCTCTAAAGTTCTTGTCTGTGTTCCAGGTTGGTCAGAGGATTAGCGGTTAACCAACCAGCGCTAACCTCATCATGCAGGTTCAGCCGGTGAGGAGCTTTCACCCTGGTCTTATATTATTTTATTTTATCTCATTATTCTGCATCCTGATGCACAAGCAGGAAGAAAAACAACAAACATGGCGGACTATATGAGGATTAAGTTGTTAATATGCTGCTCAGGCTGGACACCAACATTAAATGTGTAAGCTTTGCTCTACCGTTAGCCTCCATGTTTACTTCCGTAAACTCTGAGCGCTTCATCTTTTTATGGCGGTTGGCAGAGCACTGAGAACGCAGACACTATTGCGCCCTCTACTGTGCATGCGGGACACGTTCAGGTTCTTGCCCGTCCACACTGCAGAACACATACAGGGGTTGGACAATGAAACTGAAACCTCTCATTTTAGCACCAATACACACAGCAAGACAGGTGAAAGATTGGTTTGATGAACATGAAAGTGAAGTTGAACATCTCCCATGGCCTGCACAGTCACCAGATCTAAATAT
>CAEFZY010048920.1:0-19853 GCA_903066815.1 Brachyrhaphis roseni
ATCGAGAAATAAATATCAAGCCTGGAAACCTGATATCGTAACGAACTGAATCTTTTTAACCTAATCTCTGCTAGGCTCGCCGGGCGCAGGCCGTTGCCACGGCAACGGGTGTGTTTAAAGACACACAGAGAGAGAAAGATTAAAAAGGTGCGAGTGGTTATGAGTTGATCACCTGTTTTCTATCACTTTATTTTATCTGCTAAAACTGATAAATAGCAGATAAAATAAAGTATAAGTCAATAAGGTTTAATTTACAATTTTTATGTCTTCGTGTCATGAGGTAGATCTCAGCCAGCTGGTGAGAGAAAAAGTAGATCTTGGTCTCAAAAAGTATGAGCACCCCTGCGTTAAAACATCTTATTAAACAGATGCCTGAACTGGATTGCTGTGCGTCTTTCTTTCAATTCTGCCACAGACCTCTGTAGAGGAATTACAAATGTGGAAAATTAGTCACTCTGGCCACTTCTCGGAGTGTGACGGTTGACAAAAAAGTGGCAAAAGAGGAACTGAGAGAAGGAAAAAGGAGGGGAGGTCAGCAGGCCAGCTGCCTCCACAAAACACTATTACCTTGGCAACTGCCTGGATGAAGGGAGGAAAGAGTCATTCAGAAAGAGAGAGTCGCAATGATGCAGAGGGAGAGAGTGATGAAAGAGTAAGAGGAGTCAAAGGTGTTGTGAGGAGAAGGGGGGGAGAGAGGGATGGACCCAAGGGCCAGATGGGGAGCTGTTTGTTTCCCCATTTTTATTCATTTTTTTCCTTCCTGCTGCCAGATGGATATTATGATTAGCTTTATTTTCTAATTTAGATCTATCCACGAGAAGTGCGCTTTGCCATAATTAAATGAGGATGCTGAACAAGTACTTGACGCCCCACCGCAGTGCACACTTCACAACTCTGAAAACTATTAGCTCCAGGGTACGGGAGGTGACGCGCCGTTTCTTTTCAGGTCCAACAAAGAAAACAAGTTGTTCCGAGTCAAAATCCAGCGCCGCAGCTCCATCGAGTCTCTGATGTGCTGCAGCGAAGCGATTCCTCCTCCGTCATTCTTGCATTCGTGTGCCAGTGTCCCTTTGGCCAAGACGGATATAATTTGGTTTTCGTAGTGGATTGCTTAACTTTTTCCCAGTTACAAGGTTGCCATGTTGTCCGCTGAGCTATCCAAATAAGCAGCCGCACCTATTCCCAGCAAAAGCTTGGGATTTGCCTTTGCAGTTCACAAATTTGGATACTGACTCATGTGTGAGTTGAAAATTGTGACTCTGCTTTAGCTAAGGTTTTGTTCTAGTCAGTCTTTTGCAGTAGGAATTATTCAAATGAGTGAGATGACATTGTGGATTACAATCTGATTCGGTGACATGTTTTGCTACATCACAACATCAGCAGTATTGGAAGACATAAATTCATTGATCCTTTTTCTTTTTTGTTAAATCTTGACGTATCAAATGTTCAGCTCAGATAAACGGGAGCTGCAACTTGACTGAAACGTGCATTTGGAACACGGTAATCTGCTCTCCCTGAATTTGTGAATTGTGCCCACTAAGCCCTGGGAAGGCAAGTGGGACTGCTAAAGCCAATAAAACAAACAAACAATCAGGCCAATGTGCCCGTATTTGCTCACACAAAGGCTGGGAGTGGGTGACGGGTTTATGGTTTGCAGTGTGTAACTTGTCTCATCAAAATAAGAGCTCCAATAGGATTCCCAGCCTGTCTGCCCCAAGTGTGCTTTTAATGGCCGGATTTGAGCAGGTTAATGCTATCGTGTTGATGCTAATTATTTTTAGTGTACCAGGTCCAGGATCTAGGATCAGAGTGTTGGTCCGTGTGTGGGATTGATTCTGATTTCTCCTGGGTTTCTCCCATTGGAGGCTTTTTTTTTTCTCCAATTCAAGGAAGCACCAAGGTATGTTTTTTCCTTCTGACCTTGGAATCATCCAAAAGATGCTGAACCCACCTTGTGCATCAGGAGTTCGTACTCAAATGGACAAATCTAAATCTGCTACACTAGTTAAATAAAGAACTTGCCAAGAACATTTTTTAAAATGACTATAAGGCCATTCTCAACCAATGGTAGCAATGTTCCTTTGTGTGTTTTGTCATTTAGACCATCAATTATAAGAGATCAAAAATTGTTCTTCCAAGGAGAAAAAGTAGTATTAAGTTTTTTTTAATTTTTGCATTTTTAGAGGCAGGAGCATTCAAATAAAATCTGTTTTTATGTTTTAGTTTTATGCTTAATTTGTGTGAGTGTGCATTTAAGTATGTGATTGGTTTAGGAGGCACACTATAATAGTTCCCACAAAATCAAGACCACATTTTCTGCGGGCAGACGCCTGCATGCGTCGGGGTGAACTCATGCGTGCTTTTGGATTTACTCATTAACACATGAACACTCCAGCTTGACTTGTTCTTTTCCCTTTCTTCCTCTGAATGCTGTTCTATTAGTGCCCCGTTGCCGTAGGTAACCACGCCAATGGCTGGCGCGCTTTGCGGTCAAATGCTCCCAGTCGTAGTAAAGCTCAGACTATTTCACGCTCCGGTAGGCGTTTCTTTCCGTGGCTTTCCACTTATTGTACTGTACAGGGAGAGGGAGCGAGGTGTGAAGACGGGTTGAGGAAAGGGCAGGAAATCAATGGCTGTGTGGAAAAAAAAGACTAATAAATAAGAAAGGAAAACAGGAGCGAGCAGGCAGGCGCATTGAGCCTATGAAGGGAAGTCGGCTTTAGAAAAAATGAGTACAATTAAAGCGAATCGGACAAAAACACAAACACTCTTTGGGCTTTCAGGTTAAAGTTTCTCTACTCGCATTCATGTTTTGTCGCTTCCTGTTTTTCGTAACCTTTTATGATTGCCTTCATAACTGTATAAGCATAAGTATGTCTTGATCAGTTTTCACACATTCTCCAATTTTTATAGTTGAGTAGTTTTTGAATAAACATGGAAACAAATAACTGACAGAATGTTAAGATCAAATGTTTAATGTGCAGTTTTTTAATTGTATTGAAATATTTCCTTGTCATTCTAATCTATTTGTGCCAGAGATACACCCAAATAACGTAGGAGCCTATAATTCAATATTTTGTCACATAATCACATTTCTTTATCAGAAAAAATACTTTCATTGGTTGTCAAAGCAGGAATAAAAAATCTGACATAAAATCACACCTGGTTGGTGCAATTGCCACAAAACGAATGGCTACTTTTCTAACACAAATTGTGCAGAGGTCACTGCAAATGTAAAGTCTGACACGTCATTATTTGAGTTTGTCATTCGGTCTGGCAACAATTTGGTCCAAACTTGAACATCGCGGCTGAATGAATAAACAAGAAATCAGAGGAAGGACAGATTTAAAAGCCTTTCAGAAGTAGTGCAGTTCATTCAGGCTATAAAATGTGTTGTAGATAACAGGAAGGCCAAGTGGAGCATAGCAAAGATGCACCTTTTTATCCGTCTGAGCCTACAAACGAAGGCTTCAACCTTCGTTTGTAATGGGCCGTGATTTCTTTGGAAATTCTGGCAGCTTTTTGGACCACACAGATAATATAAACACCAACATTCAGTTTATGTAATGCTAAACTGAATGTTTAGCATTCAGTTTGCAGCCTGTAGCAGGAAGACAAGAAAAAAAAGTGTTTTCAGGAAAGATATAATTTACTGGCATTTACACCCAAAAGTCAAAGATGTACAAAAAAATTATGTGATTGGAAACTGGCGACAAAACTCTGATTCGTCTGATTTTGATTACCGTAATAGAGAAATCAATTCCTGCAGTGCAGAGCAGATCTCAATTTAAGATTCAAAGTGCACAGATTTAATATGGATCATTACCCAGGCTTTATGAAATGAACACATGAAATATACAACAGTTTTTTTTTTTTCCTAAATTGGCCTGATTAAACCTGATTAAAGCATATTCTAACTGGACCGGAAATCAAACATTTGATCTGGGAAAAAAAGTTCAAAGATGCATTATGTGAATCTTAAATGTCACGTTTATTACTGAGCACACTGAAAATAATAACTAAGAAAATTGTAAACATAACAGTTGGAACAATCTTTGTCCTTGATAGGATAAATATTGATTTTTAAAGTCAATTGAGAAATCAATAGGCAACTGGTATCTGTATTTGCACCCAGTTTTAAATAGTGCATAAAGATAAGAGTCTCCCTTAATTCTTGAGCGCTTTCAGCTTTGTTTTATACCGCTTTATCTTTTTCTGAAGTTCTGTACAAATCAGAGGACAAAACGTTCGATCTTCTTTTCATCTAGAAAGCAGCATCAGTGGTAGCAAAGAAAACAGATGCAAGTGTTAAAAATAACTAGATCAGCTAAGCCAGATTAGGGCTTTAAAAATTGAAACGGCCAAAATAATAATAATAAAAAAGTGAAGCTTTGTCTTTCTGATGTGATTTTGACACCAGCGCGAGTGATGCGATAACCTCCTGACAGCTACTCTGTGTATCTGCTGTTTGACCTTTCACTAACCTGGACTCATGATGAACAGATTACATTAGACAGGATTAGCAAGCGTCCACAACAAAGGTGTATTTGAAAATGAATTTAAGTTTGAGCTTGTCGGATTTGCAATGGCAAACATTGTTTTTTTGTTGTTGTTTTGTTTTTTGGTAAGGCTTTCAGTAATTTGGACATTTAGAGACAGCTGTAAAAGAATTAAAACACCAAACTTGTAACAGTTTTTCATTGAAATGGGAGCCTAAATGATGATGATGATAAGCGATCCAGTTTGCAATACTAACCTCTACAGAGAGCTGTATGGCATAAATTCGGAAAATGTGTCTTTTTGCTGCTCAACACTCCTCCGTCTTCTTTAGTGCTATAATTCTCAGTAAGAAGCCTGACTTTTTAAGATTTTCTTCTCTTTTTTTTGGCACCAGAGGCCATTATTGACAATCACCAGATAGGAAATGGGTGCAGGGAGAAGGAGGAGGAGCGGATGTGCAGATAAGGTGCAAAGGTCAGGAATCGATCCCAGTGTGGCTGTGCCACCCCACAGCCTCTGCACCAGGCAGCAACCCTGATGTCACATTTTAAGAATTGGAGAAAAAAACAATAATCCAAATACATAAAAATGAGCACATCCATACGCAGTAGTAAAAAGAGATACTACTATATTATAACAGTTCAACTTACTTTATTGTAAACTTTTTAAACGTGTTAAATAAGACCTCAACATTAACACTGAAGCCCTATATCAGCTTCTAATAAAATAAAATAAAATCAGTATTCACTAATAGCTAGTTTACACAACACAATCAGGAATTTAGTCAAGTCATCAGTTCCTTCCCATAAGTTGCCACTTCATCCCAACTTACTTTCATTTCAGACTGTCAAACCATCGCCTTTCCGCTTGTCTCTTTGTAGTTCAATATTTTTTTAAATAAAAATGATAATAAGAATGCCCAAATTTCTGATCCGTGTCTAATTGCTATCGCTGATGAACGGCTGCTTTTACTTTGTCAGGGAACAAAAAGAACCAAAGAATGAATTGGTGAAGGTCCAGTGTTAACAGCAAACCCAACACCTTTTGTCAAAATAGTCTTGTCATGTGTTACTAAAGCCCAGTTCTCAAGTCTCCACCCAGAAATAGGATAGACTTAACGGGAAAAAAAATCCCTAAACAAAACAAAACACAAAAAAAACATGCCAACCCATCTGTTCATCTGCATTTGTATCAATTACTGTGGTGTTTTTTTTTTTGTTTGCTTTGTTTTTATAGTTTATTTAGCATACTTCTTTTTTCAGTGAGTACTTTGTCAGGGGAATCAGGTTGTTCAGATCATTAACAGCTTTTATAACGCAACTCATCTTTATCAGTGCACTTCCAACTTGGTCTAATCCTTTTTTGGAAAACTTCTCCCTTGTTGCCATTTGACCAAAGCTATGCTGGCTATGTTTACATGCTGTAAACAGAAAATGATCACACAGGGTAAAAGAGAGAGGGATGCAAGCAGACGGGAGTGGGTGGGGAGGTCGAACAAAAAAGTGCTTTCAGGCTGTGGAGAGATGGGAAGCACTTCTGGGCACTCAATCATGTAGATGACTTGAGAATCTTTTCATACTAAGATAGGTGTACAAAGTCAGCTACAGCAGAAGTCCGGCTAAGTGGTCTAATCCATCATTTATCACATGTGATTACAATGGAGCAGATATATTAGCCCTGTTGGATCCCTGTGCTTGCGCACAGCTCCATTCATCTAAAATGGGAGAAGAGAATGAAATCAAGTAGAGGAGAAAGTGATTAATATGTCATGGACAAAAAAATGCCTGTATAAAATATTAATTCAGCCCAGGAGCATTATCAGACTTAAAACTATGGACAGTCGTGACAAATCAGCCTACGGCTGCCAAGGCATGGCGCAAATACCACTTGTGGTAATTGGGTTGCCTTTGGTGGTACTCTGAAGAAATACTGGTATTATTTGCATGATAAATCTAATCTAATAAATGATCTGAGATGGAGTGGATGGTATTACCCTAGGAGGAAGTGATGCGTTCAATTTACATTTCAAGTCCAAACTTTGATCGGGGAATAATGACAAACCAATGACAACCAGTTTCAACTCTGAGCATGAAAACCTACGGCCATTACCAAGACAAGGAAATATGTATATATATTTTTACTTTGGCTATGATTAAGTTTTCCATTTAAGCATTTTTTAATAAAATTTTCTAGGTTGGTGTCTGTGGGGAAGTTAAAGGTTTACGAATCGGTAGTGTAAAGAAAGGGTCCCAAAAATTTTTCATGCCATGAAACGGCATTAGCTACTGCTGGTAAACACACAGACGAAGCTACAAAATATGTAAGGCAACACTGACTTTTAGAATGTTTGTTCGTCTCTTCTATTCACTACTCAATAATCATTACATTCATTTAGCAAAAGGATGGCTCCTTCAGTCGTTTTCCTGACAGAAACTTTGCGCTTGCTACATTAGCTTGAGGAGAAAGCTAGCTTGTTGAATTTGACTGGCAACCAATGAGAAAGATGAGCATGGCAAATAACATTTCATTAAATTATTTTTTCTTGTTTTATAATGATTGAAAAGCTGAATTTATTTTATATATAAAATCTAATGTTTTTTTTTTTCATTTCTTTTTTTCTTCCCCCAGTTCCCACTAAAAAATGCTGCTTTAGAGAACAAACACTTATCCAGTTTTAGTATCAGCATTAGTGTTAACTTTGAGTCGTCTTCACTCTGTAGCAGCTTCCACTCTAACAGTTGTTACTATTGCCTTGTAAAAGTCAGCAGGATGCATACACTGACTGGGAAACGGTTTTAATTTACGACCAGCCACTCACCTTTCTGGCCAAATCAAGCTTAAAGAAAAGAAAAAAAAAGAAGCCAGTTTTGGTTACCAGCCATTTTCTGGGTGGATTTCCAATCTTATCTTTTACACTTCACTCATGTGTGGTCCAGAATTGGAACCCTGAACCGCTGTGTGATTCAGGTAAACTCTTTCTGCAGATAAACTGCGTGGCGATCTGAGAGCTGCGATTATCCAGAGAAAGTTAAACTGATTTGTGGTGCTTAGTGGCTCATATCACTGCAAGAGATTTGATGCAGGACAGTGAGTCGGAGCTTATAGGCGGAATATATATCTGATGGCAGTCTCTCTCTCACACACACGAACACAATCGCTGCTTCTTTGGTAGCGGCACTGCTGGCTGCACCGAGAGAAAAGACACACAGCATGCCCTGCGGTTAAGTACAGCTCTGGACGGTGCACGCACACGAACGCGCACACACACCATTTGCTGCAGCGACTGCAGTGAGGGCTAATATGCACAATCTCCACTGTGCAGAATCCTGGGCTTACAGTGATTATTTATCCATCTCTTTTCATCTCTTCTCCCCCTCCATCGGTGGAATACAAAGCTGTACGCACAATATAATACGTCGTCATGCTTCCTCATTGAAAGAAGCTCTGATCTATAATAGATTTCACCTTTTAAATCCAGTCGAGGTGTTGAGGGGATTTGGATAAAAGGGTAGAGACATCTAGTGGGTGTAGAGCCGCGAAAAAGCAAATTTTTTTTTTCTTTTTCCTAATATCGTAGATTTGCTTTCTATGCAGGATCCTCATTATCTGGAACTTTAATATGAAACGCCGCCATTCTGAAAGGTTTGGGAGCATTGTTGTACGTCATTGTTGTACGTCAGTGTTGGATTGTGGGTTTGAGAAGTAATATTCTTTAATGATGCAAAAGCTTTGCAAGATGAGTTTTGCCTGCAGCTTACGATGACTCGATGCCTCAGTTTGCCTTGTCCAGTGTGTAAAGTTGGGGTTTGTTCATAAATACATAAAGATTTGTTTCAATTCATTTTCATTTTCTTTTCTTCAAAGACCCACCTTCATTACCTGAACTAGTCTTTATCGCCAGACTGGACAGAATCAAATTTCTTTTTGGCAGTTTTTGTCTTTTTTTTTTCTTTCCAACTTAATCTTTTGTTCACTAAAGTTGTTTGTGATCATCTAATCACAGCAGCATTGAAAATCCAGTATTGTCTGATAACTTGTCGGGCTGCCCAACTAATGCCAGACATTTTGATTGAGAGGGTTTCAAGAACAGCAGCTACACCTTTTGACAAGTGATGGCTTCGTCACAAAACTCTGTTTCCAACTAAATCAGAGTTTCTCCATCTACACATGGAGGCAGGGCTGCTATGAACCCTAAATCCTGATGCTTTGTTACACATCAGTCGAAACCTAAAGCAGCAATAATGGAAGTAATCATCACCTGCTGTCAACCAGTAAAACATTTGGGACTAAGCGCGCACTGCTGGACAGAAATTGCTGACCAAAGCATGATTTCCCTGACCTGTCGTCAAATATATTATAGAGGCTGTTCTCTTTTTACAAATGCTGTTGGGTAGATACTTGCCAAACAGGAACACACACACACAAAAAGATATATAATTTAGCTCAACTCTCAATAACAAAGAAATCACATTAGTTTTTTTCTTGCTAGTAGCATTCACACAGTACCAGCTAAAGGTTTAGACTCAGTCAATACAGGCCAAACATTTGAAGTTATTTTTTTTTTATTCAAATTGCCCTTAAAGAAACGTTCTGCAGGGTTGGGAGTATATTTTCTGTTATCAAATGCCGCTTTTATTGAGCAACCTTTTTTTTAGTATTATTATTATTATTCAGTTTAGCTTTATGTACATAAACTAAATTTATCAACATAACAAAACCAAACGGTTTGCAGATTGGCCATGCTGTTGAGGCAAAAGTAGCTCCTTCTAAGAAAGCAAGAAAAAAACAAAGTACCTGACAACGGCTTAGTAGAAATATATTCTAACTCTTCATATAACAGTTAAATTCTTTTGTCACAAGGTACACAAACAAAAGTGTCTTTCTTTTGGTCTATAAATTTGGTTTTGCTTCCAAACCTTTAAAGTTTGTTTTATGGATCTTGTGCTGTTGTAGTGTGGACAGTAAGTTACTATACATATTAAATCCTAGTAACTTCAGTTTTGTTCTGAACAAATCTGCACAGCTGTACGAATTTCATCCCCTCCCTTCAGTGTTTCAGTAGCTGCTTCATGGCTGACTTTAAGTGAGGTTGTGCGAATGGCTGGATGGAGTCTGTCCATCCAGATGACGATATTCCAGGAAAAGAGCTGATCTAACATGGAGAGAACGCTTCAGTAGGTCCATGTAGATAAGTCATGTGGCATCTTCAGAGTCTTACGGACAGTTTCTTGAAAGATGTACAAAAAGTAACTCTGTAGAATGAGACATGATTTTTAGCATTTAGATAGCCATAGCATGCGCACTATGATGCTGTTTTGTCTCTGGTCTTCAGAATACAAAATGTACAAACGCCTTCAGACGAATTTGGTTTCCAGTGGTACCACTGCTCATCCCATGGCTTTTCCTCTCTCTGTTATAATTCTGTCTCTTTCACTCAATACCCAAACTTATGACCTGAGGTGACAGGGTATTGTCTGTAGCTTCCCTCCCCTTTAAATTGCTGCCCCGGTACAAATCAGGGGCTGCAACTAGCAGTCAGAGTTCAAACAACTTCCGTAAAATCAAGCATTTCAATTCTTTAAAATTATATTTTTCATATAAATATTAAACCCTGTAAAACCCAAATTAAGCTGCTTCTGCACAGACATGTCAAATGTATGTAGAGAGGCTAAATCCAAAAGCTGACATTTAATATAAAGTCTCTATAGTGTGTGCGCTAATTCTGCTGATAAATTATTCAAACTCTTCATGTCAGTTTGAGTCTGCTGGGATCCGACCCGACTAGTTCTCCGGCGTTCCCAGGCATAAAAATGCAATTTGGGAATTCCAGCGGGGAATTCCCCTGGTAGCTTTGATTCAGAAGAGGCTTTTGGTTCTGTTAGATGCTTGTAAACTCTACCTTTCAGTCCTCATGTCGGTGGGAGGCCTCAGACAGTTTCAGTATTACAAATGGGAGTTTTGCGGTCGACGTTCAGACATCAGTGTTGCGTAAAGATTTGTCCTGATTCTTGCTCATTCTGATTCTGATTACTCTAAGAACAGCTGCAAGTAGAGCTTGAGTGGTTAGATGACTGCATGAGGCGATATGTAAAATAGCAAAATAGTATTTTGATATTTGACATTTTACATTACTTTTAGCATGTGGTCATGATTGTCAGCCTGCATGTGTGTAAATCCTAAAGTATCTAAATTCCTACCTCTAGAGCCAAGATTTTAAAAAATTTAACGACATTTTCAAAGCCAGACAGCTTGATAACTGAGGTGAAACTCAATTGGGCAATAGAGATCAACTTTGCTGTGATGCGCTTGGCCTTAATGTTGTCTGCCTCAAGTCATTTGCTCCCTCGCTGCCTGACATGTTGCAGAAAATTGTTTCCTTTTTAAACAGCTTAGTCATCCTTTAAAAAGCAAACTCTTAGACTCCCTCTCTTGTTATGGCAGCCGTAACAAAGAGCCTGACCAAGTGACGCTCACATGGTGTTTAGTGATCAGAAAGGATGAACTGTTTTGAGTTTTTGACTCGCAGCTGACTTCTTGGTGTTATCTTTTTTTGTAGACTTAAAAGAAGATTATTTACCTTCAGTTAAAATCCTTTGCAAGGTAGAACTATTTTCCATACACGCAGTCTTTAAACTCCCTGAGGAGCTGAGGACGTTAGGTTGAGTCTAATATTTCTTTTATATAGTTCCTTAGCTCCCAAATGATCACCATAACTTGCTTTGTGTTCAAATGGAAGCTTCTAGCCAGTATTTCTTCTTCCAATTGCATTCTTGATAATCTATGTATATCCTCAACTGTATTTCAGTGTTCCGGGTCAAGGTCTTGCATGTCTCAACAATTTAGAAATGCATTATTATTTTCCTTCTCTTCCTCGAATGTTTTAAAAGAATGTGAGGGCATCTCTGAGTGTACGGTCATCTATACCAATTCAAAGTCTTTATTCAGTTAAATTGCTACTGATTCAGACCAGAGGTTCAACATTAGAGAGGGCAGTACACCTGATTAAGAGGAATAAGGTTATAGTGAGTTCACTTCTTATAAATTATACATGAGGGAAATGGAGGCGAAGCTGCTGACACTTTTTTTCCCCCTCTCTCTTAGTTGGAAAAACGCTATAATGGCAATAAAATTCTTACCAAACTTATTCATAGAACTCCAGGCCACCGAAGTTCTTTTTTTTTTCCATTAGAAACATTTTTGGGCAGAAAGGCCCTGTTACATAATCAGGAAACTGCAGATAATTTACTGGACTTAAAGGAAAATGACGAATGAACTCTTGTGACAAACCTCCTCACGCTGTGAATATATATTGCAAGTAAACATCTCTTGTCGGTTATACTAACACGACTCGGAAGAGGGAAGCCGCCAGGGAAGCGGCGGCCGTTGAGGAGGCAGCTGGGAAACGTGTTGAGTGAAATGAAAGGAGTCAGATTTGGAGAGAAAAGTAAATCCACAGTCTCATCCATCAGTAATGGCAGGCTGTCTATACGTTGAAGGACTGAACTGTGCAACAGTGCCCTGGTGGGCCCTGCTGCCCGTCTCCGTGGTGACAGGCATCTCCCCTGTGAGTCATGATTGGTCAAACGGGTTGTCAGTAAGCAGAGAACCTGCGTGTGTGTGTGTGTGTGTGTGTGTATGCTTGCAGAACAATTTATGACTTCACATAATGGCAGTGAGACATGCCCTCATGTGTTCTCTGTACTTCATGGATTCTTTCTCTCTCTCTCTTGCTTAGAAAAACACACAGGTGTTTTTTTTCTTCTCCTTCTGACCCTGGAGCAAATGGTTTTTGTTGAAGACATGCAGGTTAATCGCCAGGGCTGGAGACAGAAGGGTGGTCAGGTTTGGCTCGGTAGCATTGCAAGTGAAGATTTAAAGTAGGTAGGCTAGGAATAGAGCTGTGTTGTAACAAACCTCAGTCGTCATTGTGTTCATTGCATTTGCCATAAAATCCTTGGATGTGGTATTTAATGTACTACATGCCAGTTAGCATAGTCGGTCATATGTTACTGTCATGTAGAGCTCAAAATCTAAATATTTATGCAACGTGCAAGTTTATTTGCCGGTGAGCGGAAGTGGACTACCAAAATAAAAGCTGTTTCTTAGGAACTTCTTCATAAACTTCTTATGGCGAGACTGAGTTGCTTCAGTAGTTGCTCATGTCGCCTCGGCCAAATAACCCAAATTCTTCCTGTTAATTTTACTGTGTAACTTTACAAATGACTCCCTATTTTAACAAGGATGTTGTGTTGACACCCACGTTAACATCTCAACATGCAGACTGGTCAAACTGGGATGAAGTGGCCAGTTGTAATCTCTGAAATTAGTGCTGCTTTTCTAAGAACAGAAGAAATTGTATTTGTTTTCCCAAACAGATTGTAAAGCCATTCTGGGTGGCTAAATGCATTGCTACACCTCTACCATTTAGCATTAGAACTGAATATGTGTTAGAGCATGACTGACTGACTAAAATAGGTCTGTGGAAGTGTTGGTGCTGTTTCCTGGAAGTATATGAACTGTTTGGTATTTTCATCCTCTGAGAAGATGCTATAACTGTAGGAGCAATCCGTCATTTAGATAAAAATCGCATGAGCTGGTTTGGAACGGGAAGCCGTAAAACATTGCAAAATAAAAATGACAACATTGAACTTTGTTTCAGTAAGGTTGATATTTGTGGAAAGCCGTGCTAGACACTTTAAAGCATATCATGAAGCTAACCATATCCCTTTGCTAACATGGTCGGGTAACATTTACGGTACATGTTAGAATATTGCTTCAATAAACTCCAGAGTGTGCTGTAGCGTCAAGCAGTTCTGAATTTGGGATATTAGCTGATTGTGTTCTTAAAGTAGCACACCAACTCCCATGATGCCTTGGAGGATGAGAGACAGAAAGGAAAAGGCTGTTTTCCATTTCTCATAGTACATCATCCTGTCACAGTTTACTCATTTTATCTAAGATGGGTATTGAACTCTGGATTTCTGAACTCTTGGATTTCTTTAACTTGTTCTCTGGAATGTGAAATGCAAAATATAAAAAGGGTTACACAAAGGCAGTTTTGGTCATCTATCCTAATGAAATTAAATTTTTTTTGTGTCTGGCTTCAGTTGCTTCCATTGAGTCTCCATTAACATTTCTGCATTCCTGTGGTTGGTAACATATATTAGGTCAAATAGTCCTTTGAAGTTTTACAAGAAGCACTTCAGTTAGTGCATTATAAAGCTAAAATTTATTGAGCAGTGTTGGAGTTTTTTTTCTTTTTTCAAAGCATAATTTTAATAGTTTGTGTCTTAAACTTAATTTGCCAAGGCCTGAGGCAAAAATAGTACCTTTTGCTGCTAGTGTAACTCCGCTAAAGAACATAGTAGGATTTGCAAAAACAAAACTACAAATTCAGAGACCTGTTGTCTGTCTGCTCTGCTCTCCGTCTGTCGTAGAGCAGCAGAAGTATTGGTCTGGGCTGGTGAATTTCTCCCCAAATTCATTGTTCCTCGAGGAACAATGTCCTACATGTTGTATATGGAGAAAACCCAATTATTACTGGTTGAAGACATTTTTGATTTGCTCATCACTTCTTTATTTGCATATAACTCCAGTTTGTTTACTGGGATTTATGTGATAACCCAGTGAGAAGTTTATTTACCACAATGATTTTCTTCAATCATTTTCTTTGAAGAGAACTCATTCAGGAGAGTAATACAGTAATTGCAGTTATTGGTTTAATTAGACACACAAGAAATATATTTTTTAGTAAAAATATAGCTTCTTGTATTATATTTGTATTTTTTCATTATTGGCAAGTGGCTGAGCTAATATCTCGGTTTGGCCTTGGGTTATTTAAGCTATGTAATCCAAAGGTGTGTTATAACAATGAATGAGACTGGATTTATGCCTCAAGCTGTGACTATTTTTATCTGTATTAAAGTAGGGCAAGCAGCAAATCAGTTTAGGAAAAATAGATCAGTCTAACCATGACGCTTGTAATGTTACACTCTGTTCCCCAGACAAGGCTGTACACAATTTGGGTTTTCATAACATGTATGGAAAATGAAGAATCCGCTGTCATGAGTTAAATCACTCCTCCTGTTTATTTTTTTCATTTATGTTCCTCACTTTAGTTTTGTCATGTTTCTTTTGATCTTCGTTTTGGTTGTGGTTTTTATTTTGGTAATATTATTTATCTGGAGCTCTATTCTATTATGCTAATCTGTTTCTGAGTTAAGTTGTCATTTTAAGGGTTTTCAGTTTTCCCCTACAAATTCAAAATGTGAGAAGCTTTCATCCTCAGTTGTGCCAATTGGTTTTTTATTCTATTCTCACCTGCTACGAACATTTTTGTTCGTAGCAGGTCCAGCCCTCACTGTTTGGGCTGGACTTTCAGCACTCTTTATTTTTTCTTAAACAGATGATCAGCAGGTGCTCGACTTGTTCAACTTTCACAACCTGATATGAATTTGCTGCTTTTTTTTAAAGTGAGGATCTGTGAAGTTTGTGGTACTAGGGTCTTTACCTTTTGTTAAAAGATATGTCTCACTCTGTGCTTGTTGAAAATTAAACAGATCTTTGGATTTGAGCATGGCTAGCACAGTAGCCAGATAGGGGGTGCTGTGGTGGTCCAGGGGTTCAGCGCACAACCCACGTAAACAAGCCGTAGTCCTCAATGCGGCCGTCGCAGGTTCAATTCCCGGCCTGGTGACCTTTGCCGCATGTCATCCCTCTTTCTCATTACCTACTTTCCTGTCTGAGCACTTTCAAATAAAGGCCACTAGAGCCAAAAAAAACCTTTAGAAATTTAAAAGCAGACTTTAACAAATTAAACTAAAAAATGTTTATTATAGCAAAGTACAATTTTGGTGAGTATCAAGACCACTATTTAACAAGAAGCTTTATCTTGGATCGTTTCTGTTTGGTCAGACAATGCCCATGGTCTATGTGTTTTATGTAAAATTAATTTTTTGAGCCTTATATGTTATTCCCTAAACTCTGGCTCTCACAAAGCCCCAAAGCTCCCCAAAGCTCCTCCTTCTCAGTCCAACGTTCCTGAGAACTATGTGCTCAAAGCAGAGTGCTGGAAAGAGTAGGAGCTTCTTAAAGAGACAAAGGGCCAATTTCAAGGCGTCAAATTGCGAAGTTACATTCCATTTCAGTGATGTTTGATTATGTAGAGATTTTTTTTTTAACTGATAGAAAATATATGGAGGGGGCAGGGGGGAATCAGCTGAATTGGCTGGGGCCAACTTATGCAGTGTCTGCTTGTTAGCTTCCAACATTATGGGCATTTCTAGCACCTTTCCTGTGCTGGTCTTTCAGCTACAGGAAAGAAAACTGTAACTGATAGCAACTTCAAAGAACCTCACTTCAAACAAAATCCAAGCCAACCCTTTAAGAAATGGGCCGACTTAAATTGTAGTGAAGTGGTGCATTAAACAAATGCAATAAGATGTTCAATGCAGCTTAGAACCTGAAAGATGCCATCAGTACCAGGTTAGCGCCAAACCTCTTTTCATTCCTACAGTAATTGACATCAAACAACATTAATATATAAACCAATCCAGAAGATACTTGTCAGAACTAGATGGGTAAAAAAAAAATACATATTTTTTTGTAGCATTGCAGTATTTGTCCAACTCCTGGCACTTTATTGAATATTTATTTCATCACATCCATGGATCAGCTGGACTACTGTCCCCAAATGGATCGACGTAGGTGGTTGTGGGTGTTTCTGACGTGGCAATGTTTTTTTTGTGTTTGTTTTTTATGTTATTTTTGCGTAAATTTGATTCAAAAGCAACCAGCCTGAAGCGGGTCGAATCGTTGGCACCACTTAGCGAGCAGGTGGGAGTAAATGACAATCAATACCAAGCAAGCACAGAGTCAACACAAATGTGAAACAAGCAATGTGTTGTGAATAGAAGTGAATGAAAAGAGAAGAAGAGTACGCGGCTGAAGAGGGAGGTTTATGGAAGGTCCGCTGACGGGATCCAGCAGGGCGAACTGGAAAATGGATTCATGCTAATTTTAGTGTTAAAAGACAGATTTACAAGCCAAGTAAATTACAGCTTCAACTGCGTGCTATACATTCTATCATTTTTATCACATGCAGTATTTCATCAATTGCCCAGTCAAGCGCAGCCTATTATTAAACCACAGTCCGATCTGTTTCTTGCTCTCCACTTACAAACTCTTGTACACAACCTGAGAGAGTGAGCAGCGGCAGGAAGACGCAGGGCTGTAAAAGGTTTAGCCACAAACATTAAAAGATACACAGTCTGCAACACACTGATTAGCCTACTGCATGTTTCTCCGCTGTACGTCACAGAGAGAACAAACAGGGACTAGCAGACACTGGCCATGCCCTGCTGTTTATGCGCTGGTCCTTCACGTGCGTGTTAAAGCCCCTGCTGTTTGGCAGGTCTCATCAACAGTATCCAAATGAGCCTGTAGTATCTGGTTCTTTCCTCTGCTGCATTTAGAGCACAAACATTAAATTCCTAAAGCTGTTTGTGTGCGAGGCTGTCACTCGATGTTTCTTCCAAGCCCTTAAAAACATCCTCCGTTAGTCTTCCTACCTCTTCTACTTGCAGCACAACCAAACATTTCGTGTCCAGTCCACCCCCAACCTCCACTCCTTTCCTCCCATCTCCCTACATACACACACACACGCACGCACCCCCACCCCTACACGCACACAGTGTACAGCCAGCTGCCTCCTACTCTGTTTTCCAAATATCCCAGTGTGCAGCTTTCATTTTCTTTGGAAAGAACATAATTTTGTTGGATGCTTGATGCCATCCAGGTTTCTTAAAATGTTTCCAAGAGCTTTAGTTTTGAGTTTGTAGCTATAATTTGGATCCGCGAGGAGACTTACTCAGTTGGGGTTCCACAAGGGTCAGCTCTTGTTCCACTTTTATTCTTTTCAAGCATCTGTTTTTGCATTAAAACATGTTTTTTGTTGATGGTGATTTTTTTCTTTTTTTTTCCAGATGAAAAAAATAATGTTGGTTCTTAGCTTTTAGTGCTTGAAGGTATTTTTTTTAAAGATGCTGTAAAAGACGGTGAAAGTGTGTGACAATGCCCGATAAACAGAATTGTTCAAACAATAGGTTGAAATTCAAATTGAAAATTAAAATCAAACGTTTCTGTAAGTCTGTTTTTTGTTTTTTTTTGTTTTGTGTTAAACAGCTCTTAGTTTTGAAATCTTTCTAAACACACAGCATTGAAAATAGAGAACCTAATCGAGAGCACATATACTGAGGTTGAGTTAAAGGTTATGATAAGTTGATATTTATTTGTTGTTTTGTTATGAATATATTAAGATTAGTCGCTCCTGGAGGCTATCTGGATGTAGGCCAAAGAACCAAACACTTGTTTACTGCATGTAAGGAATGAATTGCCTACAAACGTTTAAGATTGTAGCTTTAAATTGAGATTAACGGGAAACAATGTGCAAGATAGCTAAAGTGGTAATGTGAGAGTTCAAGTGGATTCGCCCCACATAGCAGCTATGCTTGTGGTAAGGCTCTGCACCACTTAAATAATTAAATCTTCTCCTGAGAAGTTATGCACATTTATGTACTTGCGTGCAATGTGTCTTCCTCAACAGACGCCGCTTTTCCCCACGAGGCCACATCAAGCTACACTTTGTTTTCTGTTGGACACTGTTACGAACATACTTTTGTGCATGCAAGCATTCTTGATAAATGCATGCTTAGTAAGGACTTGAAGGAGAAGGTGACCATGAAATGTGCTGTGTGCAAGTAGAGGGGAGGAAGGGGAAAAAAAGAGTCTGGAAAGAAAGACTGAAGGGAGAAATCATGTTTCCATTGCTTCACTGAGAGACGGGGAGAGGAGGCCATAAGGAGGATGGCAAAGTGACAAATGTCTGGCCACAAACTGAAGCCAAGAGGAGATTGGTCTGCAGAGGAAGGGCCGAAGAAAAAGAGGGACAGTATTATATGTAATTAAAACTGTGATTACTGGGATCTGAAATCATTTCTCCCAGACAGTTCTGTTGGGTTTGGCTTCTTGTCGGAAACAACGAATGAGATCAGTCGTTTTGCCGAATGTATATGTGTGTGTGTGAGTTAGCATGAGATGCACTACTGGTTTGTGTTTCTCTCATGTTCCTGCAACATGTATCGGCTTAGTGGGAGCATAAATTCTTGCGTGGGGTGTGCTAGCCGGTAAAAAGTGTTTAAAACTATTACTGGATCCATGGAAACCTCTCACCCTCCCACAGAGGGACGGAGAAGGAGGTCTGCGATAACGGCTAATTCGAGATGAGACATTGTTGAACTCCTTACAGTTCAGTGCGCTGATCTAAGACCAGCTAATGTGTGGTTCGCCTTGTTCCTATAGAACTCAGTCAGACTGAGTTCAGCAGCCCTGACTGGTCCCTCTATCCACCTGTGTTCCTATATAAGGGGTTGGGGAAAGTAGACATTTGAAGACTTGATTTAAAAGATTTTAAACTACTTTTCAGTAATAAAAAGGGTTTATGAGCAGCCCCCTGAAACATCCCTCGTCATGCAGGCATTGGGGCAACTAACCCAAGATATTCACAGGAGATGATTGTTTTATTTGTGTATGTGTTTATGCAGCCTTTCAAAAACCAAATTTCATTGCAGGTCCGCTCTGTAATGTGACAGGCTCCCCAGCAGTTGGTCATGCAGTTTCTCAACGACATGACTGCAGCATGAATGAAAGGTCCTCTGAGCTCTTTTGAAAACCAGGAAAACATGCTTTGGATGACCTAGATTTAAACCAAAACAAGTTTTTAATGAAAAGAGTGGTCACTGAACTTTTAATGTTATAAATGTCACTTTTTTGCGCTCCAAGCAAAAATTATCGGAATAAACGGCATTATTTAAAAGTTTTTCAAAACACTAAATCTGCGTGTTGACTTTCCTCCGTATCTGTTTGCTGCTGCAGCTTTTTTTTTTTAAGTCTTGACAAATCCGGTGACTTAATGTTGGATTGAATTTCTTGATTCATGTTTCGTTCCCATCAGCCTTTTTTCTTCTTTTCACCAAAACTCTTCGGCAGTGTTCCTAAACCATCCCATCCTCTCCTTTCACAGGTGGGATTACAAGAATCATTTATTTATGCTTGACATGACAGTTGCAGCTCAACGTTTCTGTCCTTGGCAAGAATCTGTATGTTTTCCTACCAATTCGTGTTCTTAGGTATTGATTGAGGAGGTTTGGATTAGGGAATGAGTTGTTGCGGATCCAGAATACATCAGGCTTCAGGGAGAAAACTGAATGCTTTTCCTTATTACTTTAGAATTGTGCAACTCATGGCGGCAGCAAAACTTTTTAAATATACTGTATATATATATATATATATATATA
>CAEFZY010048924.1:0-33035 GCA_903066815.1 Brachyrhaphis roseni
CAACACCAAGAACAGACATGTCATCTTGAAAGGCAATAAAAATAGAATAGAGGCAACAACAGGCTGAATAATTGTACAGTATGCTAACGGTACATGACACATGAGAACGTGCCTGGCATGTTAACATAACATATTAAGAGTTATTCAGATAACTATAGCATAAATAACATGCTAACAAGTTTACTGAACCATCCGTGTAAATCCAAATCACTAAACGCAATGAAATCTTCGTCCTCCGTGTCGCTTGTAAACAGCTCGGCTAACTCCGAAGGTAGAATAATACAGGCCTAGAGCGCCCTCTAGCGGTTTAGTGTGAAAATAACATGTGATATAATATAATGATGTGTAAATTTCCACACATAAGTCACTCCGGAGTATAAGTCGCACCCCCGGCCAAACTATGAAAAAAACTGCGACTTATAGTCCGGAAAATATGGTAGATGTTTACTAAACTTTCACTTTTAGAAATTTAACACAAACATATGCACAAGTGGGGGTGAAATATATGTTACAGTAATGTAATCAAAGTATTACATGATGTCAAAGTTTTACTACAGTATTTCATGGTGGATAATCAGAGTAACAAGTTTAGCCTTCTTTCCAGTTTATTTTAATTGTCAAAGCAGACAATTAAAAGAAAGCAGAATGAAGATTGAGTCGATGTGAAACTGACATGACTCCCAATGTGTAGGTTAACATGTAAACTAGTGGGGTTGTTGCACTCTCATTTGTGTTAATCAAACTTCTCTAAGTTGTTTGTGTAATGAAATTACTGCTGCCAGGGAGACCTGGGGGGACATCAATTAGTCAGATAAGCAAATGAAAATAAATCACTTTTTATCCAATGTGTGGTGGGCCTGCATGTGTGTCCAGTAAACACAGTAAAAACAGAAAAAGGTTTTGTTCAGCATTTTGAGGACCCATAAATCCCAGTGACAAGCGCTTTTTTAAAGCTGTGGAAAAAGCTCATTTACATCTGGTTTAAAGCTAAACAAAAAGGATCACAATGATAAGCATTAATATTACTTTTACTTTGGATGATTTATGTCCAATATATAAGTTTACTTTTAGTCATTGTAGTTTTTCTCATTTCCTATTTAACAAAGATTACAGCGAAGATTACACGGTTCCAGATAAAGGATGACTGATGAATGAGATGTGATGGATTCTAATTACAGCTGGCACACTTTTTTTGTTTGTAGTTTCTGAGATTTATTGTTCAGGACTGTTGTAAGGTCTGGTGGTTCTTCTCACGTTCATGCCTCAGAAAGGGAAAACAAGGCAACTTGGTTTGGGCAGAGAAACTGCATGCCAAGACTAAAGGCTCTATCATACTCAGGAGTATTGTGTTTATTCTGTGAGATGCATGGACTCCGTGTACACTATCTACTGACGGTTGAGATTTCATAATTGACTGGATTTCCTGCATCTCCTGTGACAAACTCCTTAATTTTTCACAATCTGAATGGATACCACCAGGGGAGCCACCACTGGTTGCACCGACTCTCAACCTTATGACCACGGTGTTGCATACAAAAAAGTTCAATGTGAACACTGTTTCCTACTGACCAGTTTACTGTGTGACACTGAGAAATATTTGACTGTGCGAACGTCCTGATAAGTGGAAGAAGCTGAACAAATAAATGATGAGTGGTAAACCCTGATTATCTTAAATGTGCTTTTAAAAATAAAGTTGAAATGATACATTTAGATGGCTACAGTATAGGATAATAAATAACCAAAATAAATATTTATAATCATCACTGCAACAATCACTGTAATAAAATATTAGTATAATAAAAGTAATTAAATAATTGTTACATTTTTGCTTGAAATTGTTTGTATAATAATAAAGTGAAACCAAGTTATTTCAACTCAAGGTTATCACACCACCCCACATAATGCGTATGCTCTCTGCCATGCTGTTGTTTATAGATGAGGATCTCTGACCAATCGATGTGAGGTGTCAGCTGCTGAATGAAGAGTGAAGTTGAGTAAAGCACAGATTGTAAATAAAATCTTGAAACAAAACAACTGGTTTATCTCCTGGAAATACATTGTATTCTAGTCCCTTTTATATGTATGTATGTATGTATGCGTAAAACAAGATAGGTGAACTAAACAGGATGCTTTGGCCCGGATGACAGCTATCATCCTCTGAGTACATCGGAAGTAAATAATCATTGGTCACTTCCCTCTGAGACGTGGCCATTATAACCAGAGGCTTCCCAGACTGTCATGAGGGGGAAATAGGTTGTTGTACAGTGCAGCACAAAATGCTGGAAGTAAGCCAAATGTCTCCACCAGGTAGCAGGAATCTCACATGAGATGACAGTGGTGTTAATGGATGTGATCAAGGCAGCTGGATGAATAATTCAGTCCTGCTAATTGGCAAAATTAATAAATAATGCAAGTCCGTTTGAGGAGGTGCAGAAGCTGCATGCGTATCATCTTATTGGAAGGAGTCTAAATGCTTTATCTGGTGCATCTGTCTATGCTGGTGGCTAAATAAGCGGCTTCCTCCTCCTTATTGATGCCTCGATTGCAGGCGAGGATGTGTCTATGTGGGACGAAGATGTCAAAGTAAACAATCAGCCTGACAACATAATTACATAATAACCCCCGACCCCACCACAAATTTGATGCTTAAATTGTCTCGGTCTCATGTCAAGTCCCACAAGGTTCTATGCTGTCACAGCAGCAGTTCCCTCTGTTCCCCAGTTCTGTGGCTGATCCAGAACCAGCCGACTGCACAGATAAAAAAATTACTGCATTTACGTAAAAACTAGCAAAGCATGCTATTACAAATTCCTCGCTTTAGATCTCATTCCAGACACTACGGCTGTAGAATCTACCTAGAGGATAGAATTTTAAGACATGAAAGGAAAGCAGAGGTGTGTCTAGCAAAAAAAATGGATACTGGAGAGAAAGAAAAAAATGATTTTACAGTAAAGCTGATTTATATGCCGTGTTCAAGGTATCTAATTTCCAGGGGGTGCATAAAATCAAAGTCTCGTCTCTTTGTCTCCTGGTAAACGCCTCCAAACTCCTGTTGGGATCCTCCAGGAAACAATCAATACGTTGAGGTTTGCTCATAGGATTTCTGACAATCCAAAAGCATCTGTTGTAGAGTTTAATGGGATCCTTGGACATGAGAAAAGTAGAAACAGAAGGCTAATTTGAAAGCGGAAGTCAATCAAAGACTAAGTTTGTTTTTGTCAGAACTAATGCTCAGAACGGTCCAACAAAATAAACAAAAAAGACTCAGGTTTCCAGTTGTGCCATGCTCTTTCCATTTTCTGATGGACTAAATATCACTGTGTGAGATTTTTAAACCTTTAAATATTGTTTATGCTTTTTAGAGAAATTCTGTGACTTTCACAAAATAGCTGACATAGATCTCTACAATTTAGGTGACTACTGAAGGCAATTGGCTACACTAGATGTTATTTAGGGGTGTCAAAATAAAGAGGGACTGAATGCAGAATGCTTTTCAGGGGTTTATGATAAACAAATATGAAAACTATGTGCTACATTGTGTGTGTCTATTACAATCCTAGTGTAGCACAATGAAGTTTATAGTGTTATAAAGAAGTTCGAGGTATGTAAACACTTTCACAAGACACTGTTTATGAGTATGGCAATGGTCTCCTTAAGTGATTCTGAGGAAAAAAATATTTTCAGAAAATAAAGGATTATATTAACATTTCTGTCAGAGACAATTGTAGAATTTTATTTAAAAATCAACAGCAGAATATTTCGTACAGATTCTTTTATCCTCATTTTAAAATTCCTGGCTTGCAACTAAAGAAAAAAAAAATGTTTCTCAAATGTCTCATTTGCATGCAAAACGTAATTTTAGGCTAGAGAATGATGGCATAAAAAAACCCAGAATTCCATGCATGTTTCTTCCTTCTGCTATTAGTTGGACATGCTCATCTGACAGCAATCTCCTTCCTGTCTAATATACAGTCAGACCTAGTTACAGTAGCAATTACTAGTGTTCAGGTTAAGATTAATTGAATTACTGTGTGGGTTCTCTGCACTCGCCTGTGGGCCCATCAATCACAGGCTCTGCTGTTATACAGCCCCTTTATCACCCTTTTCCATCTTTATGTAAAAAAGGCAGAGGTTGCGCAGTTACACTCCATCTATCAACGAGCAAGTCCAGGGTGGCAAACTCAATTTCTAACAGATTCCTCCCCTTAATCAAGCCGCCTGATGTTCGGTGGTAGTTAGTAGAGTCTGCATGCTTGTTTTTTATTATTATTATTATTATTATTATTATTATGATGAGTAAACTGTAAAAGATCTGAAAGACTAAAGCTGGGATTCACATAACTTTGACCTGAGGTCTGGAAAACAAAGAAGACTAAACCTGTGCTTGTGATAAATTTTATTTGATCATTTGCTGAGGGACATCTTATTTTATACAGTGAATGGATGCTTTATGAAATGCAACCACTCACACGTGAAATACAAAAGACTTTGTTTGAACAGCTGGATTTCTATTTGAAGAATCGGGTAGCTTTTTCAAACCGCACATGCAACAGATCCACGGTGCTTCTGTTTGAATAGAAAAGCTCTCGCAGTAGATTAAGTGGCACTCTGTCATTCTCTCTCCATTCACCACCTCCATTATTAGATATTTTAAAAATTGTACAGGATTTCCAGTGGTGGTCTTTACTGATGCCAAACCCTAATCTTCAGCATGTTTTATTTCACTCATCACTACTGTGAGAGTTTTTGTTCGTAGTGTAGCTGGAATATGCAGAAAACGCTGGATATGGAGGTGCTGAAAGCTTGAAAATAACATCTGAAAGAAAGGATGTTGGTCTCTTTGGTGGCGGTGCCAAAAAAGTGCCAATCCCCCTCAAATGGACTGAGAGAGCCACGCACACACGCCTCGAGCTCTGCTGCAGTGTGCTGCATGCAGACAGAGGTTGGGCAGTCAAACCAGGGTTGTGCCTGAGGTGCTGTCTGCCATAGCCTCTACCCATGTCTGCTGGGCAGACTCTGCCAAAGCAACTGGCATGGCCGGAGCCCCCGATGGAGAAGACTGAAAGCGCCGTTCGCTGCCATCCTATCACCACACCGGCAGCTGCAGATAATGCACAGTGTGAATGTTGCAACGTCCATGCCTTTAAGCACAGACACGAGAGGAAAACAAATCCATGTAAGCCAATAAGCTCATGGAAAACACTTGAAAAGACTTTCCTGCTCAGTGAACACACATCAAGAGCTGGCATGAGGAACTTCTCTGAGTAGCAATTACACAAAATGCTTTTCAGTTTTCATTAACTTTTGATACCTGTGATACACACAGACACATGTGATTTGACCTTTAACCTTTTTCCAACTGCTTTTCTCCAGGTCACTTTAAAACGTTCTTACTAGACTTCTGGGGTCTGGCCACAATAACATTTTATTCCATGCAACTGGCGCCCTAAAATGTCAAAAATATTAATGTTTTCATGGCTTCCAAAGGCGTTGAGTCTAGGAGTGTGGTTTAAATGCCTGTTAATAAGTGTCAAAGTTTCTCTTACTTTGCTAAATTAGAAATTAAGAAAGCTTTAATATTTCACCAGACTAGGCCCAAAACCAACCACTTTCCAGTGGGAGTGACCTTATGGCAAAAACAACAATGTGTTTGTGTGTGTGACTTTCTCAGATTAGCAGTTCTCATTTATATTTTCAATAAATAAAGTGTTTATTTTAATGATGACTAAGTACATTTTAATTATGAGGAATATACATACATTTATTAGCTCTTATTTGTAATATTGATCACTCAAAGCAAAAGTCAATAATTGTTGATTATTGTTATATTGAGGCATTGATTAGATTATGAGTAAATAAACTTAGTTTAATCTCATTCCATACAAAAGTGTGAACTTGCCAAAAGTATGTCTTTCTAAGGTTTTGTGTTATTTTTTTTGTCAGTCAAACGGAATCGCTTAGGTGATCGGACTAATTTTAATAACGGAATAAGATAACAAGAGTAAATAAAAAAGCAGTTTTTAAATTATCTTCATTTATCACGCCACTAAATTTGACAAAGATCCCAAAGTAGGAATATAAAATGGTGGACACAGGAGAAAGGGGTTTCCTTCATTTCATTAGCTCCCAAGATTTCCACAGCGATGGGTCTTCCTCTTTTTCTGTGGCTCACTGTTCTCCTTTTTAGTGGAAAATGTGGAGAGCTCCCTTTCCTGTGATAAAGTTGCAGCCTGAGAGATGGGAAAGAAAGATCCATCACGCTAAGGCATAGGCTTACCCCGCCAAGCCACACCACAGAGAGTCGTAAAACATACATGCTCCATCCATACATCATTTACCGAGCCCCTCAGTGCCCAAATAACGTGGTTTGGCCTCACCGTTTTGAAATCCTGATGCTCTCTGGCAAATCCTCTGAAAGTCTTACTATGCATGAATTCTAGAGGTTGTTTGAGGAAGGATAATACTTAACCGCCATCGACCTTTGACTTTATATATAATACAGAAAAATCTTGATTTCTTTTTTAAGCTATTCCCTAGAGAGCCTAAGGCCAACATTGCAGTACTGTTAGAAAACATTACTTGGCAGGTTTAGATGTATTTGAGGAAAAAAAAAAACATCAATGACATTCAGAGTTGCCAGAACAGTGATGGCTTCAGGTAGCTGAAAATAGCTTTCTGAGCTTCAGACGTGAAACAATTGCTTTTCAAAAGGTCACACATCTTAACTTCAGACACAACACAATACAATAAAACAATACTCTCCATCACAGCTTGACTGTACAAAAATACACAGCTCTGTAATGCTAAGTGCAATAAAAAAAAAAAAAAAACTGACCTCAAGTTCTCATTCGGAAATATGAATCCCAGAATAAATGCCTCATAAAGTCGTGACTGAAAGCTCATAAAAAGGCCAACAGCTGCTAAGCTGAGACACAACCAGGTCATATAGGTTGCCGACTTGTGTACACATAAACCCAAAAGTGAATAAACAACTGAATCCTAGAAACAATGTAACCTGATCCCAGTGTTGGCGTACCATCTGTTGGCACTGCGAGCTCCGAAGCTGCTGGGGTCGGCTGAAGCCCTCTGGACGACCCTCCTGACTGATCAATCACCCTTCCTTTCTTCACATGTTCATCAAAGCCCTGGGAGGTGCAGATCCCTGACACCTGAAATATCTGCACCAAAGCAAGACACCGGCCTCCCAGTTCAGGGAGACAACAAATAGTCTTATTTTAGGTGTGTCAGGTGAATGCATCAGGTGTGAGCAGTGGAGATCCAGGTGGGGTCTGCACCTGCTGCCTGTCCTCACCCACCCATTGGAGGGCAGATTCTCGGGATTCCACAAGGCAGCTGCTGACAGGCACTACTTTTGATATTTCCCTTGCTTCCATCTACCTCCCCAACATGGGGCCTACAAGGGTCAGCTGCAGAGAAGTCGGCGGGGAGGGGGGTCAAGGAGTTGGGGGCAAAAGGGTACGAGAGGGTTGGGGTGCCGTGGTTGTGGTCTGCATGCCTTCAGCAAGAGGTGAGCGTCCAGGCTGTACAATTATACCCCCGATAATCACTTTCACAATCCAAGGGCAGCTCAGAGCTCATGCTCAGGAGGTCTTTTGGTGATCACATTACCTCCCGTCCACTGAGTGTGTGCCCTCTGCAACCCCTGTCACGACCTCCTCCACCTCAGTCTGGACCTTCCGCTCCACCTGCCCCGGAAAACCCTGCTGCTTTTAACAGATGCTACAGAAAATCTGAGGCAATTATTGTAAAATATAATAAAATCTGCAATATGTAGAAAACTTTTTTATTATTATTTATAGATCAAATAAGCATATCACATTACTTAAATTTTTTACCAGTTTTTACCTGAGAAATTTGCTAAATTAAATTCAGGGAAGATTTTATTTTAACTTCAAAGGGAAGCTCTCAGTAAACTAGGAATATTTTCAAACTGATTGGTAATTTTTGTAATCAATACCAAGTAAACTGACACATCTTTAGGGCACAGGGTATTTCAGTGGGTCAAATTCATGGTGTTTAAAAACTTTCCTAGATGTCATAATCAAAACTGACTTTGAGAAGGGTCAAACGTCCAAACGTTAGTCTGCTAAAAATGTGTTTCCTAGTATTTCAAATTTTTCTGGAGTCTTCACCTCACTAAAATACTACATAAACAGGATTCCTAAACATTTTACAACTAAGAATTCAATTAAAATATTCAAAAATGTCTCAATAGCCATATTTTTATGCTGTGCAATAACGGTCAATGTGAATTTATGGTAGATATTACTGCAGGGTCCAGGCTGGGTGGATGGGTCCCAAATTTCAACACAGAATAGTAACCGTTTCTAAATATATGCCTTCCTCTAAAAGCCTGTTGCTTTTATCTCCAGGTTGCCATACATCCTTATCTTTTACACACCTTACACCTGACTTTATTACAGTGACTGACAGCAGTCACTGAATTGACTTGTTACAGTCCATGTTTAGAACCCCAGAAAGTTCACAAAACTTTGTGAAATGCACAGTCTCTTGTGATAAAGGATCAAATTATAGATAAGATGCCAATTAATTTGACTTCCAAAAACCACTGCAATTATTCAGTTTTCTTGGTTGCTGCTCCAAATTATATGTCATGCAGTTTTGTCACAAGTTAACATTTACATTTTAGAACCTCGTCAGAACAACTGAATAATGCAAGAGTGTTTCTCATGAAAATTTGATAAACTCACAGAAGACACAATGAAGCAATGCACAAAGATAAGACTTAAAAAGTTAAATATAAAACTTGGTAATGAATATTTAGTCGTAACAGGGACTTTTTGCAGGACCTGAGCTGATTAAGTTAACTTCGATGACGACCCTTAAATTTTCACTAAAATGTGTAGTCTATGCTACTGAAAAATTGTCCATAAGCTGCTGTTTGAACTGCCATGGACAACAAAGACAAAGGTTTTAAAAATATCCAGTGGCAGAGTTTTTTTTTTAAAATTATTATTATTTTAGGAATGTTCCTTAGCTCCTCAGAGTTATAAAGAACAACTAAATGCTGTTCAGAACTGGAGTGAGAAAATCAGAAGTAACGTTTCCCAGACCAATGATACCAGTCCTGCCCATTTAAGCTGAGAACCAAGAAGATTTTTCTGTGACCAGTTGGCGGTTTCACCCGCAGAGGCGTTAGACCACTTCCCAAACTTGAGTAGGTCCACCAGATGAGAATAAATGTAAGGCAGTTCAGGTAACAAGTCAGACAGTGTCTTTTACAACTGTTTTACAACTGTAAACATTTTACAACCTTTTTAACAACATGAGGAGACAGGCACAATTACAGACCCATCTTTGCACAATTATGTTGTTCTGCCCTAGTAGAGATTTTCACATTTAAATTTGAGATCCTAATTCATATTTATCTTCTCTTTAAATATTACTTTCATTGTCACTTTCAATAAATTATGTTGTTTCCCATAAAAGGTCCAATCAAGGTTTCCACCTTCTTAAGGCTAATTAATTAAATCCCACTTTTAAGTTTCCTTTTAAAATATTATTGCTCATACATAAAGCTGTGAATGATAGGATCTTCTGACTAAACAGAAGATTATGAAAAAGATCTGTTAAGGACATGTCTATTTATTCAGGCATTTGCTTAGGTTTAAAAATACTTCTTCATCATAAATGTATTTCCTGCCTTTTCTTGTCTTTTCAGACTAGCATGAGTTCAGGCATATTTGCTTGCTTTTATGCTTTTATATAAAAGCAAGCTTTTATATAAAAAGCTGGTGGTTTTGAGTTTTATGACATTTTCTCTTATCTTATTTCATAGATCACTTTTAAAAGCTCTCTGTAGAAATGCTTAGTGAATAAATTATTCATTTATTGATATATTCTTATTTTTTAAAGTCCATAACGTAATAGAAAATTGACAGAGGAAGTAGCTTTAAATCAAACCACAAACAAATTAAAGAATTCTAAGATCATGTCCCTAGTTTTTATATCTGTGCATCATAGATATTAAATGATGCAATATATTGAAACTATCTTACAAAAAAATCCACCTCCAGATGAATGTTTCTATACAAAAGTGAAACCAAAATTAAAGGATTTGTGATAACTAAGATCACTCCTAAAAACCTACACATAAACATAATGAGTTAATAGGATGAGAGTTATGTTCATTTTCAATCTTCTGTAAAAACAGCAATGGAAATAAAAAGTTTCATAGAGCTAATTAGATTAAGATTATATTTTCACAGGAATTGTTCCTAAAAAAGGATTTCTGCTGGACTGCGTCTTCAATTGCAGCTGCTGTGTGTTTCACACCAAAGCAGTCACAAGACAAGCAATACTCGCATGCAAATAATATTTTTTTTACTGCTGTGATTTAAGTATTGTAAAATTTCCAAGAGGCTGATTAAATTACAGAAAGCTTTGTATAACATGAGCACAACATTCCTGTTGTACGACGAACGCAAGGTCTTAATGTATAACCTCTCCCAGTTGGAGTTGTGTCATTCTTTCCAACAATTTGCCGAACTTCACAGAACAACATAAGAAATACGAATCAACAGCAGATGAGGACAACGTTTAAACTCAGCCACCCAGATAAAAGAGCCAGCAGATGAACATTGATTTAATGCTGCTTTTTATGAGTTTTCTACCCACTCTAAATGGTCTTTTCATAAAAAAAAAAAGAAAAATTTTGGCCAAACCAACCTGCCTTAATCAGTTACAATTACATGGGGAAAAACTGTAATGGCTTTTTGAAAACTCTTATGGATTTCCAGTAATTTTACTTACTTAAAGAATTACATTTGGATCTTGAGTTATACTTGAAAATCAGAAATAAAATCCTTAATTTGCTCTGAGTTTATCCACATCTAAAACTGTCTGACGGCACTAATCAGAGAGCGACAGAGGGAAAGAGATCTGCGTACGAAACATAGGCAGTTGCAATCACGAGTCAACACTGGGTCATTGCATTTATAATCAAGAACTGTTTTTTTAACCATTATAGAACTCTGTCTTAAGTACCTGCACTGTTAAAGGAACGGTACAGCTTAAGATAATGTGATTTTAGTATTTTCCACACAAACATACAAATTTTTGGGGCTTTTTTCTGATTTTACAAATCTAAAAAAATATCACATCAAAAATTTCACTCCTATAAACCATAGAAAGCAGATTTCCTCTAACGCACCTGTTTACTTTATTTAGTCACCTTTTTAAGCACATCCGCATATAGTTGGGTTTGTTCTTTGTGTGGTCATACATGTTTTTATGGAGCGTAATTAGCCCACTCAGGGATCAGGTGAGGCCTAATCCAAACGGTCTTTAGCCAGTCTGAAGGACAGGTGAAAGCCTGGGTGTTCAGTAACCCAAGTCGGCCAAAAACATAATAGTTACTACTCTGTAGCACGGACCTCCGCCTTACTTCACAGTGCTTGTGCTTGACCTGCTTGTTCGCTTGGCGTGTCCATTTCCAAAACAAGAGCCGGAACAAGAACAGGTTGTGTGTGTCATTAGATACAGTAATGTACGGTGAAATGTAACACCAACTGACTGGATACTTGGTTTGTTTAGTGTGTAAAAAAAACACTCAAAACAATATGAAACATCTGAAATTTGATTTTGATTTTAAAAAGTAAACTTCAAGGAAACATAAAACTTCTCAAAAATTTATTTTGGATTCAAAAATATATTGACCCCTCTACATTTCCTGGTTCCCTGGGTACAGAAGTGTACAAAGCCTTAAATTAATCTTTGAATTGCAGTGGCATAATCACACACTGAAAGTTTCAGCAAAATCCAACTGGAAATTATTAGAGGAACTCCTTTGGTAGTAACAAACTACCAAAGGAGTAGTTCCTTTGGTAGGAACTGCAATAATATTAATTATTAATATTATATTAATAATATATTAATATTATATTAATAATATTACATATTATTAATATGTAATAATATTACATATTATTAATATAATGTAATATTAATAATATTACATTATTAATAAATGTAATAATGTAAATTATTACATTTATTAATAAATGTAATAATTACATTTATTAGATAGATACATCTATCTAATAAATGTAACGAACAACTATTTTTTTTATACAAAGGCACAGTTCCCCATGCTGCAATATGAAAAAAAAGAAGAAAATTTCAGAACAGTGTTAATCTGAAAAAGGAAGGATAAAGCTACAAAAATATAGCCCCCAGTCTAAATCTGTCTTTGGCAGCGTTTACAGTCAGAGCAGAAACTATAAAAGTTACAACTGCAACGAACAAGAATGCAAAACTCTTGAGGATGTTTTATGTTTCCAATAAGAAGCTAAAGATGCATTGGAAAAGTTAGGCAAGTGTAGAAGTTTTCCTGTCAGATTAAAATCTTGTGTTATTAACTATGTTTCAATCTTTCTGCAAAACACACAGGGTGTTTCACACTGATGGAAATGATCAAAACATGCATTTTAGACAAAGGCTTTAGTTTGAAGTTAAATAAGTCAGGGTAGAGAACACCATATAATTAAATATATACAACTGTTGGGATTAAATTGCATTTGCAAAACAATCTGATATTCTTAATTCGGTAAGTCACCCTGTATGTCACTTGTTCATGTTTACGCTCAGCTTTTTAACAATCACATAGAATAGGTTTCGTAAACATACCATACCACAGAAGAGGAATTTTAAAAGTTTCTTAAAATAACTGTAGCCCAGCAGCACGACAGCAGCAGCAACTTTGTCAAGTAGTTTGTTGGTTTAACCATTGCAATCAGACCGATTTCTTGGTTTCGACAAGCACCAGTGAAGCACAAGAAAATACCTTTGTATGCCCTCAAACCAACAACTCAGAATGAACAAAGTTCAATCACAATCTTAGTGGAAAAAAAAGAAACACAAGCGCCATCAACAGGAGGACTCTCAGGCGTTGTAGAGAAGAGCCGACAAGATGAACTCCAGCTGAGTGGACTGTGTTCTTCTAACAGTTATTTATTCCTCTTTCTAATTCAAGGATCTTTTTGTTGTTTTAATGGGCAGCATTAAGGTGGACCGGCACGGAGGTCTGTCCTCGGAGCCGTGATCCAAATTCCAGAGAATCTTGGCAACTCCTCGGGATAGATGGGACCCTCATGGATATAAAACCCCACAATGGATGAATAGGTAAACAGAAGAGTGTGAAAGAGTGATGGCAAAAAGAGAATGTTCACTCTCAGCGAGGCACAAAGAGGGCGGTGTGTGAGTGGGAGATGGGAGAAAGCCAAAATGTTTAGGGGGAGCGAAGGGGAGGGGGTGAGAGGGGGCTCTGAAGGGAGTTGTTGGTGAACGAGAGTAAAAGTTTGGTCTCTGGGCTTTTAGGCGGTTCTGTGCGTAGTGTTAACTCAATCAAAAGGGTGAATTATACCTCCTGAGACACTCAGGTAACCTTTCATTATGGCCCTAATCCTTCTTAATAACAGAGCCGCAATGTCGGCAATGCCCCATTAGACAGAGAGCCACTGAGAGGAAGAGCCATTATTCCCCACAGGCCTGCAGAAATGTGAACACACCAACACTCACTCACAGAGTTTCGGCAGTGACAGATGAAATCAATCACAAATTCGACATGAGCTGCAGAAACTCCTCCATGAGGAAAAGGAGACATTAAGGGAGAGTAAATGTGTATTTACGTGGAATCTGATTCTCTAAAAGCAAAAACAAACTACAAAAGGTATGAATAAGTTTTTTAACCTTTCTGGTTAACAAAAAACACTTTAACTCCAACCTTCCTGAAGGGTTTAGGGTAATCTAGACCAGCTTAAAATGTTACAATTTCAGAATCGTAAACATTTTACAACATATCACTTTAAAGTTCTTTTACTGAGTTGCCACGGTGACATGGTAAAACAGCATCATCCCCTCCCCCGCACGTTGCTGCCCACTGTTGGTCAGCAGGCTGAAAAAAAAAGATCAGTACTATTGCCCTTCACTTCCAAATAAGACAAATTCAGCTGTAAATGTTTCTGGCTGCTAAGAAACACAGGCTTTCACAGAATCAAGCAACACCAACCATCCAGTTGACATTGCTTCTAATACTGGTAGCAAACTAAGAGCAACATTTAAGCAGCTCATAATCTGACTAATTGGCCAGCTTTTGTCATTTTGGTTTACTAGTACTCTGCTATGAAAAATGACAAAAAGGTTTTAACACTCACAGGTACTTAAAAGCTGTTACTAAACATCTGTTTATTTTATATTTTTGCTCCAGTGTAAAAATTTAAATCCTAGAGACTAAATGCTGTAGAGAAGACAAGTGTATCATTTTGAAGTGTTGTGTAAATATTGTTAGCATTTAGGAACATATCTCACTTTGTAACAATTTAGCTTGTGAGCTATCTGCAGGATATGTATAATGGTGTAATTGTGGAAAAAATATTTGTAGAAAATTTAGAATGACAGAACAAATAGTTAAATCATGTGTCTGTCTTACCATGACAGGTTTAAAAAGAAATTAGGTTACAAATGTTTTGAGAAACCTTTGACACAAAACTCTGACTCAGCAGAGAAAATATGAACCACAAATTATCAAAAATATTTTAACTACTTGTTTTTCCACCCTTGGTTGTTTCTAAAACTGGCTTAAAGTTGGTTTCCATGGGGTTTGACTAAAGAAGCTAAAGGTGGTCAAGCCTGAAATGTGAAACAAAATGAGCCGCTTGATAACATCCAAGAAAACCAGAGCCAACGCAGCTTCAATAAATCAACAGGCTGTGCTGATTTCAGCAGCAATTAGGCTACTTCTGAGAGTTGAGATTCAAAATAAAGATTTCTGGACTGTGACATGTCTTTATCAGTGATGTATGGGAGGCCAAATAAAACAGAAGAAAAACACTATCTATCACTGTGGCAATTTAATGACTCAGAACAGCATAATCCAGTTCCTTTCAAAGATTCCCAAAGATTCTGACTGAATGGCAAGCCAAAACAGACACAGTCCGTACCTTACGTTAAGGGAAGAGAACTGAACATAATGCAACATAGGTGGACAATGGAACTTATTAATATTTACGATGTTGAAAGCAAAGTGCTTATTTGGAGAAGCAGCAAAAGCATTATTTCCATGCTCTAATGACTGACTGGAGCTGCAAACAAAACAAGTTAAGGGACAAATGATCAAAGAGTCATATCAAAGAAGAGAAGAAGTAGGCTAATGTTAGGTTAGTATCTCAAAATCATAAAGAAATTAATACAGCAGAAAGGACGGCAGAAAGTGGGTGGTTTCATCTGAAGGATGAAATATTAGCCAAGCTCAAATAAATAAGAAAAAAAGTCCATCCTTATTTGAATATGAAAGAGTCTGATCAAATACAACCACAATCCTACTGGAAACCATGTATCATGTATCTGCAGAGTTTAGTTTTTTTTGGCAATCGTAGCTCAGTGGTAGACTAAATGTCTTAAAATCGCAAAGTTGTAAGATTGATTCAGTTTCTCCTGTCACATGCTGATGGGCCTCAATCCCAACTTGCCTTACAACCTGCATATTGTTGTGTGTGTTTGTCAATGCGAATGCGTGTATCTAGCTGTAGTGTAGAGCACTAAGAGTGGTCAGTATGACTGGAAAGGTGCTATATTAACTCAGTTTGTTACCATTAGAACTTTTTAAAGCTTTACTGAAATATTAGTATAACCCACAACAACACAGTTGGGTTATTCTTACATTGATTTATTGAAATTTTGTACATTAACCACTAAAAGTAAATTTTATTTTATTTTTTTAAGGTTAAATGATGTGTTTAATTTTTGAAACAGTTTTGAAAATGAAAAACATAAAAATTTTATTTGGTATTTAACAATATTTGAAACTATATCCATTGACAACTGTATTCAGACGATTAATAACATACACATTATATTCAGGGCAATTACAACTTTTAACTTAGCTGTTTTCATATCACAATTTGATGTTACACTTGTAAAAACTTTATTTTATTTACTCTTGTTTGCAAATCTGGGCAATTTGATTTGTTGAGACGTGAAAAAAAATAATGAAGTTGAAGGTTTCTCCAAAAGAATATGCGCTCATGCTTTAATTGTAACGTTTTGCTTGCAAGATATAAGCTAATTAAATACAAAGAAAACATTAATCACTGGCCATTTTAGACCTTTAATTTTATCTATAAATCAGATTTGGACATTTTAATAAATCCTGGAATAGATTGGAATTCATTTTAGTTGTAATATTCTGCTTCATTTAAGCTTGAGGAACATTTACACAAATTAGACAACTTATGTAAGTGCATTTTCTTTCTTCAGTATAAACTAAATTATTTGTACATATTTACCTGTACCACTCCAGTCCGTAGTCATAGTTACGGTCGAAGAAGTGCGGCTCCGCTCCCACTGCCCTGATGTCCGGATGTACCCGTAGAAACTCCAGCAGAGCTCGGGTCCCTCCTTTCTTCACCCCGATGATGAGAGCCTGGGGCAGCTTCTTGCTCCCCTCCCCGAGCGGGCTGATTTTACCTGCGAACCTGGGAGAAACGACCAGATCCTGCGGCGGCGGGAAAGCAGGGGACTCCTCTGGAAGCTTCCAAACCGTCGGCCCCGCGCGCATAGCCGTTATAGCCCCTTCGGCGACCCCGTGGCCAGCGGCGCGCCGTTCGCTCACGAGCCGCTTGTTCCGCGGAGAGCCTCTGACCGGTGAAGGCGAGGCGCAGCGGTCGGTGAGGAGGTGCAGGAGGATGAGAGGGGCGAGGAGGGAACACAGCATGACCACCGCTTTCCTGGACAGGATGCCTCGGGACGGGGCGTCCAGTTTGCGGACGAGGCTAAAAGCCATACCGGCTCCGGTGAAGGAGCCACGGCCATGCTAAGCGAACATCACTGAATCCACTTTCCATGAAGAAAAGTGCGAAAATAATCTTCATCCACACTGCGACGTGGAGCATAAACCCTCCAAAAACAACACATGGGGCTTAAACTTGACTTGTAAGGCAGAACTACCTTAAATGAAACAGAGATAACACCGCGAAAGTGGAGGTGGATTAATTAAACACTCGGGTTATAGTCTGCGACTCTCTCCTGATGCAGGATGCTCCTGATTCACCAGCTGCACGTGTATAGAGTTGTAAACTTGTCTCACACGTCAAGTTCGATGACTGACACGGCAACTGACCAATGGGAGGGAGAAGAGCGAACCAAACAACCAATAAGCTTCCAGGTGGGTGGAGATCATGGTAGGCTCACTAATTTGTGAAATTAGTAAATAAAGTTAAAATTATGAATATAGACTTAAACAAGAAAACTAAAATACTCTTGTATGACTTAAATACATTTATTTTTACGTTTTAATATTAAGGAAATCCTGCTGGCATTGAATTCAAACTCCAAATGTAGACAGAAAGTAAAAGTTGATGCTACAGAAACCTGTAAGTTTTACTTTAAAGAATACACTATTGTGGATTAAGGACATAGAAGAGATCTGTTAAAAAAATGAACCATGGCAGTGTTGCAGAGTCCAGAGCATGTCAGCCAAACTAAAGTTTGCCAGAGACAACAAATGCAAAGGCAAGGATTACTGAAATAATGTTCTGACCTTTCTATTTGTTGTCTGATATTTTTCAAAAAGCAAAGGACTTCTTCTTCTCCCATGATAGCTGATGGTACAGGTGTGCACCTTCATACTGCAGATCCCAGGATGACCACTTTGGGGGTTTTGGAGTCTTTCTTTAGCATCTTGCAGTCTGTTTTCAGAATGAACTTGCACGCTTGCATGGCTAGATCTTGACAGTGGTTTGAATGTCCACTATTTTTAGACTGTTTTTCCTCTGGTGCCGTTGATTTCAAGAATATTTTGAGACTTCTTTAAGTCCACAAACAGAATCATAAGCAGCTGTGAACTCTGTCAGGCCTCCAATGTGGGCTGAGAGGAGAAATGGTCACACCTATAAATCTGCTTCCCGCACTCAGCCATGGTCTAATGTGCATAATATTTTTTTATGTATGAATTTAAGAGAGGTATGGACAAGCTTAAATGAGGTGCAGTATAATTTTATTTTTTCGTTAATTTTTTTTATGCTTAAATTTATTTTTATTTATAGTTCCCTTTACATACAGATTTAGGTATAAAAAATAGGAGTTACAATATTTTAAAATCATGCACATAACATTTTGCATGGGCCTTAACAGCATTGACTTGCGTATCAAATCAACTGATTTTTAGTATATTTGCACTGAAAACATATGTAATTTTTAAAACTTTAAATGATAAACAGTATTTACTGCAATACTGATGTACCTATACATAACTCCTGGAATTTTGTTTTGACTATTGATATTATTTGAGGCTTCTGATTGGCAGCACATTACAAAACATTCCTCATTTCGCTTTTTCACTTTTATATGGGGTGAAAACGGAAAATTTTGGGGTATTAACACATATTAAAGCATACTAATAGCTGCACCTTAATAGTAAGCCTCACTCATTAAATTAAATGTTTATTTTGTAAGTTTTAAGCACAGATTGTTACTCTAGCCTCATACCTTAATGTAAAAACTCTCAACATTATCACTGCTGTTTTCAGCTTGAGTAAGGCCACCAAAGAAGATGACCTCTGTCAAGAACCGCTTTTTATGACACACAGAAGAACAAAAAAGAGAGAAATAATGATAAGGGAGCACATAATTCCTTAACAAGTGGACAAGAACAGAACCAAATGGTTCACATCTGCTCCTGCCTTCCGAGTATTAGCATGAGAATGTGCAGGCAGTGCTTGAATGCTGCACAGCTCACTACTCGAGAAAGCGGATGGAGACCTCAACAGTGGGCCGCATTGCCAGTGCCAGATGTCCCCCATGTTGTTGGGACAATACAAGAGGGTGTCCCGCATTTAACAAATCACACCCCGTGTCTTTTCTGCATGTCCTCGACCCTGGAGAATTGTTCAGCCCCCTCAAACGAACCATGATGACACTTAACATTCCCTCACAGAAGGTCAAATGTCTTCATATCCTGAAATACCAAGAATTATTTCTATTCATGATAAATTCGAAGCTAAAGTTTTGTGGGATTGCTTTAGCAGTGCCTTTCCATTTTAAGTTTAAAAATGAATCTTTGTAGGGTCAGTCCTGATGTGCAGTGTAGCGGTCTCCAGAGTGAGCACTGGACCCAGGGGTCACTCAATAAACTAAGGGTTCAGACATGATTAATGGTAGAAGAGCAAAGAATGCAAAGTGCATTTCCACAAGAAAGGTACATATTTATTCTGACATCTGCAGCTTTAATGTCCGTGAGAGGAAGTCTGTAGTTTACTGTATGAACGAGTCAGATCTAAATCAGAAGTACAGTTGGCTACGCGTCAGTACTGTGTCATAAAAACAACACCAATGAAAATAATCATTGCTTGAAAACTACTCAGGCAAGTTAAGTTCCTTTACTGAAAAATTATACTTATTTTAGTGTAGTAAACATAACCATCTTGTTACATCTGCTATGTGTTTTTTTCCATCTCGCTTTTACTTTGAGCAAATGTTTTGGAAGAGACATTGTTATATTAATATTTTACCAATGCTAGAATCAGTAACTATGCAACCCAAAGAGCCACAACTAATCAATAAGTGTCTAACACTATACCTAATTGGAAAGAAGTTACAATTTCAAGCTTTATAACTATTTACTTGCACTTTTCTCATTTAATTGTAAAATAAGAAAACTACAATAAGTTATTTCTATTCTTAAGCTTTGGAAAACCAAAAACATTAAAGTTCTTAAACAAGGAGCAAAACAATCAGCCTTGAGTAAAATCTATTTATTTAGATTAGATATCACTTCTACAGATACAATCCATCTTCTAATATTCCTTGTGGTGAAATTTGTTGAATTGAAATTCAACTGATTTGTAATCAAATCAAGGCTAAAGCACTGAAAAAGTTTACTCTTTCATATTGCCTTTGCATCTAGTGGCTCATTTTTTCCTAATTTATTTGGTCAAAGTTTGTGAGGGGCCACATTGGAAGGTCTGAAGAGCCAAATGCAGGTCTGGAGCCACAGGTCGCAGACCCCAGTACTAACTCTGCCGCTCGGCTTGGAAGTAGCTAACTTTTACTGCCCATCTGGAACTGGCTTTCTGACTATTTTCTATCAGTGTTGATCAAAACATTATGGCATTGATGTTTAATATTAAAATAATATTTTAATTCTAAAGGTGGGTTGAGGTGTTTTTCTTGGTTTTAAAATAAGAAGAAGATAAAACTTTCTCAAATATGGAAAAACATTCAATTTGTTAGTAGAAGGAAACCAATTTAGGATTTTCTCATATTTCAAAGGGTAACCTATTTTAAAACAAAGCAGATGGTTAGCAGATTAATAACACAAAAGAGCAGAACCTTGTAGTTTCATTGCATTGTGGAAATTTTATGTCCTACAAAACAGAAGAAAATTATGTTTTCCTCTGCTTTTATAATTAAAAACATTACTTATTTTTTTACATTTTTGGTCATAGTTGTTATAAGCTACGAAGAGTCATACTGGGATCACAAAATAAATTTTACAGTTCAATTTAGAGGTAGTATTATTGCAGAAACAGATCTCGATCATAATTAAAATAGTTGAATAGCACAAATCCTTTAAGATATTAGTTGTATTGAGCCAAAACTAAATATTCTAACCAGAAGTATATATTTAATTGATTGATTTTAAGGTAAAAATATAAGTATAAAAAAAAGTATTTAATTCTAGTACATTATTTTAAAAAATCTCTGACTACTTTTTAAATAACGTCAACATATAATCTGAATATAATGCATATCCAGTCGTAAGATATGAAAGATTTAAAATATCTGATTAAAAACATTGATTATTGTAATACCACAGTTGTCATTAGTGGCGTCTGAGCTGGGACTCTAAAGCCGGGGCGTGCCTGGTGCAATGTTTGCGTAGTGACACACATTTCCTTAAAAAAAAAGAAAAAAACAACAACAACAGCATTTAGTGTGCAATTACACACCCAGACATTGGTGCTTTAAGAAAAATGTGCAAGCAGTCTAGAGGGCATGTAAAAACGTAATTCGGCTTTCATCTTCGCCGTTTATCCAAATTGCAGCACTATGGTTACACTGACGCAGCCGTTTTGGAATCTTGGATGCAGAGCTGGGGTTTTAGGTCTAAATGGGAGTCCTAACACAAACTGTTTGTTATCCTTTGACAATATTGTTGCATTTTTACTTTGCATAATGAGCAAATTCTCATGGAATGTCATGGGAAAGCGAGCAGGGTTCCAAGGCAAAGCCAAATAAGGACCAACTGAGTTATCTGTGTCTAAGTGTTGTTTCACAGAAATGTTTAAACCATCCATAAAAAAAAAAAATGGTGCATCAGCGTTCCCTCAAACGCGCCATCAGGAGTGAGAGAAACTGTTTCCATTCCTGAGTCGGCCAAGTTGTTCAACTCAGTCCCTCAGCCATGCACATAATCTCCAGACAGGTTTATGAACTGAGGTTTGGGACCTGTCAGTTTGGAGGAGACATCTTTACTGCCGGCATTACAGCTTGACTGTTCCCAACTTGAAACCTGTAGCAGTAAAATTCGGCTTTTCAGATTTTTTCCAGACAGTTTCATTTTTTGTTTGGGCAGACACCTTGACTTAAAGACAAAACAATTGGATTGTAGTTTGATCCTACACAATGGAGGAAACTGTTGGAAATAATGAACAAACGAGGGGTAAAAAGTTTTTTATGTTCAGAAATTACATGGATTGTAATTTATATAATGTTCCATCTTTGGCCCGTAATCGACATCACAAATTTCCACACAGGCATAATTTTTTGGCTTCAAACATTAGACCCCTGAAACTAGAGCATTTTGATTTATTCTAAATTAAGAATCTAAATTATGTTTTAAATCATGCACAGTGCTGTAGAAAAGAACATACCCCTTACATATTTCTTCTGTTTTTTTTTTTTTTTTGGGGGGGGTTGTTTTTGTAAAAGCTTTGCTTTAGACCAAGAAAAAATATATATCAGACAAAGACAAGCTAACTAAACAAAAAATACAGTTTTAAAATAATGTGAAACAATAATTACCTCTTAAATCTAATAAATGATTGGGCAACCCTTAATGGCGACAACTACCATCAAGTGTTGTGGATAATTGGCAATGTTTGACATCACTCTGGAGGAATTTTGGTCCACATCTTTGCAGAATTGCTTTATTTCAGTCGCATTGGCGGATTTATGTCCTGATTAGGTCATACCACTCAGCTGCTTATAAGTACAAGACTTTCAATGTTTTTTTTCTTTTCAGAGGTGGATTTGCTGGTTTGACATTAATAATTGGCTTTTTCGACAATGGCATTTCAGTTTAAGGTTATAATAAGCTCACTTTAAATTTATTGTTAGAGAACACAATTCATGATTTCACCAATAACAGGTTCTGGAGCAGCACAGCAACAGCAGACTACTTGATTTTGATCCATCTAATGTTTTTCCTGGTAGCTCTCACAGATGCCATTTTGTCCATGCTTTTTATAATTGTTGAATTATGAACCTTCTTTAATTTGGGGAATGATGCATTGCTTTTTAAGATCTTTTACCCAGCTTCATGTTGCCAGATAAGCTGTACTCAGATTTCTTTATTCTACATTTCTGGTAGTAATTGGACTTGGATGTGGCTGCTGAAATTGAACTTACGTTTCCAAAAAAATAATTAATCAGTTATTACCCAGTTTTGTTTTCTTTTTTAAACAAAAACTTTGGTTGGTTTGAATAATGTTTTTCATTAAAATAAAGACAATTTGAAAACTGTATTTTGCATCTGATGTTACTATTTGATTGATGACAGGTTGCAAGGAGGTACGCACGGAAAGGAAGAAATTTGTCATTGGTCCCTGTGTGCATTTACTGTACATATTCTAAAATATGTTTACATAAAATCCCCAAGAAATGTTTGCTCTTTCAAGAAATCTAATTTCAAGCACATATGTGTTTTCTGTGGGAGTACTGCCTAACTGTGTGAGTAAAACATTTTAATTTTTTTTTTCTCTCGTGCAAGGGGAAACATACTCGTTCTATATACACAGCTGTTGGCAATTCGTCGAGGATGGATTTGCCTGCTCCATTGGCAGGCCGTGCGCTGAGCAGGAAGGGCTTCTATTGAGCACGGAAACCCAAATAAATTGTCCTCTTAATCAGATTAACGCACATCTGAAGTGGGCTGTTTTCTCTGAATTGTCTTGAAACAGCAACATTGAATGAAGAATGCCATTTTCTCTTATTCTTAAGCCTTCATCTCTGAATTTTTGCGATATAAGAAAAGGAAATACCATTTTCAATTAGAGATGGGGTTTTTTTTCTGGTTTTGTTTCTTAAATATCTAACTCTAAACTTTTTGATTATATAATTTGTGCTATTTTAGTACTTTTTTGATTGCTTCCCAACAGTTTATTTTTGAAATGAGTCACGCAGCAGCTCATGGGTGTCGTCGTTACATATTGTGTCACATTCCTTCCTCCAAGAGGCAGCAGGATGCAGCTGATTATGTGCAAGGCAGACGGAGAGAGGCAAAAGTGCTCTGCTTGGGTTCTGCGGTTGTTCCTCTCTGCAGGCCGGTTATTAGATTTAAGCACAAGCTGGTGTGGGTACAGTGAGGTTAATTACACATATGGGTGGCCATGATGAGAACAATCATCCAAATTAATCACCTAATATGCTTGTCAGTTGACTCTGAGCTTGGCATCTTGGCAGTTGCAGCCTTCAAGTGGTCCACATGGGAAATTTTTGCCTATATTGCAATCTGTACTGTTCCGTTCTTTGACAGATTGCCAATAATATAAGTGAATGGGCTTGCAGTTTGCTTTGGATTTATTTGTAATATCTAAGAAGCAACAAGGAAATGAAAGTAAAAGAAATAAATACATCACATGTTGTACATGTGGCAGTGGCATTATAACTTACCAATTAAACAATTCAATTGACCAATTTAATGAAGACTTGTTTCATCCCACTGGCAATAATTGTTGCCAGACACTTTTATTTTTTTTATTCTAAAAGCTCTAATAGTTTTGTTTCAGCTTTTGAATGGTAATTTAACTTTTGAAGTAAAATAACAGGTTGTCTACTCTAAACAATATACATTTCATTTAGCTGATGTCTCTTTACTTCCTGTCTGCAGCAATGGAGGTAAACGTCTGAAAATTGTATAAGAGGAAGTCAGTAAAATATTTTGATAAACAAATATAACTAAAATATTTTGTACTTATGAGGGATACTTGAAAAACGCCCAAACAGAGGCAACCAGAAGGGATACTGATCAGCTACCCAAACCACTTCTTTTGACTCAGCAGTAACTCCACTCTGAGATCTCCACCGAGCTGACCGAGCTCCTTAAACTGCTCTATGGAGGAAGGTCACTTTGTTATCCAGAATCTATTTATGTCATGATTTACATGACATGATCTTTGATTAATATAAGAATATAGCCAGAGTGGTGTATAGCCTTAGCCAGATAGCCTTGTTTTTTTTTTTTTTTTTACCACATTTGTCAAGAGCAATGCCCAAATTACTACAGATGAAGTCCTAATCCACCTGTCTATCTTCCACTCCATTCTTCCATTTCTCATTACAACAGACTTAAACTTCTCTGTTTGGCAGAGTCCAATTGACCTGGGAGAAACAGTCCAACTTTTTTCAGTTGATAACGTCTCCAGTACACTTTGAATATCAGTACTTGAAGATGCAAACGGATCCACATAATCTGCAAAAAGCAAAAATAAGACCATGAGGTTACCAAACCAGCCATGATGATGTGGACTTAGAAGTGCCATCTCCTTCAGAATGATCTGATTTATATACTATGGTATATGGTCTACTTCAGAAAAGAAATTGTGCAAATCAAACCATTAGCTCTTAATTTATTTTAAGTGATTGATTGATCATAAAGGAGTCTATTATGGAAGCATTTGCAAACTAAGCCTAAAATTTATATTTGAGCTGGACCCCCATAGATGAGGAGTGAACACTCTTTTAGAGAGTTCACCAATGGCATGATTCTCCATTACTATGCTGATCTAATGCTAGCATCAGTACTCAAAGACTCACAAACTCTAGAGCAAAACATACCCAGTGTTGACCCCTTGACCCCTGAAGTGTTCCTGGGACTAAAATGTGACGATGCTGTGGAGTAGTAAGCAATTGATTGGTGTCCAAATGACCAGCACAGATGATGCGTCACAAGTGAGCCCATTAGAGCACCATTAGACAACACCACACTGTTGTTCATTAAAAAGCAATATGTGAAGGTCTGATCTCCCATTACCTCCAGATAAGTATCTGCTCGTACATCCAAGGACGACAGCAAGACAGCGGGTTGTTTTAGCCACCACAGGGCAGTGTAATCACAAACTAGAGCTCTGCCAAGTGTGAGTTTAAATTATCCATGTTGGAAGCAGAATGTAAATCTGTGTGCATGGGAGGGTAAAGAGGAGCAATCTGGACTGAATATCTTCACACCGTCCTAATGCAATGATGGAGCCAAAACATTATTGATTAGAATCAGGTGTTTTTCCTCCTCCCCCAATAACAGTACATCTATTTAGCGGATGCTTTGCTCTGGATATCCCATACTTGCTGTATTATAGTACATGTAGAGGTTCAACTCTTTGTATTGGCAAAAGGACACATTTCTTGTCAAATAACTGAAAGTATAGTGCTGCTGAACATGTGGAGATCGCATTAGCTACCACTGAACATGTGATAAAATGCGTTGAAGAAATGCTGTGGAATCACAACTGTGATTTAATTTTCTTCAAACCTAGATAAAATAGCTCATCGTAGTGTGATGCTCCACGCTGGACACACATTGTACACTAGCGATAATGAGATTGTGCCTGTTCTCATTCACATTGTCTCCTTTTGAACTTTGTGTGTCTCTCTTCCTTTTCTTCAGCTTCTAACAATGATGGACAGGAAAGACTTTGGGCCCCATCCAAGATAAACAGGGCTGTCAGGTTGTGCGATTACAGTGCATCGTTTGAGTAATTTACTGTGAGAGCAAAGCAGAGGTGGGTGGGACTTAGAGCCAGGAAAACTTACAACGTGCTGCAAAGTAAATGGAAACAAATTGTTTTTAGAGATCCTAGCCACCTTCTCTTTCATTAACGAATTTCATTCAGAACAGAGATGCAATGAGAGACAAGACTTGTGTTAGAGCTGTTGATACTGACATATTAATAAAGCCACTGAATAGGTATTGTTGTCCTAAGAAGTGCTCTTTTTTCTGATAAACCTGTAAAATGGTCAGAGGAATACAAGGCTCTTTAAGTAATGTCTTTAAGTAAAAAGACATGCTTAATATTAACTATGATCTAATGCTGATCTTTCATACATAGGTGAAGAGTGAATCTCTACATCAGAACAGCTCTTGCCTGTTCTTATAAACAGAAAAGTTTCTAATGAACTGTAATGAACTTTTTTATGGCACTGACTGGTGTAAAGCTGCCTTTTGAAATAACTTTAACCCCTAGACATTTGCTCAGGTACTTTGTCCTAAACACGCCAAAAGTCTAATTAAGTTTCAGTCTCAGATGACTCATTAAAAAGAGCAGAGGCAGTAAATGTTAGCAGCAGCACATAATCAAAAGGTACTGACAAGCCTGTACATGCCTTGTTTTCACCTTTATGCCAGTAAAGCTTCAAAATAATTATTTTGGTTTAGAAATAAACTATTTGTCACATTCTTATTTAAAAACCCCTGTTCAGAGTAGCTCTCATATTCCAGACATTTAGAAATATTGCTCAAGAAAACTTGTCAAAAAGCAATAAAAAAACAGAAACAAGCACATAAACATTTCCTAGTTTTAAACTGGTATAGGTTTATTTTTAAGAAAATAGCTTTTTAAAAACCAATTTACAGTGCCTACTTATAAGAACTGCATAACAATATCTTTACTTCCTGTTTGTTTTATCCCCTTCAAGAAAACCTTGTGAATAATTGTCTTAAACCTCCTCATGTCACTGATTGAGTTATCTACATTTCCTCTTAGACTATTTTATCATAAAAAAAGAAAAAATAAACATTGCAAGGGGAAAACCCAAAAGTTACAGAACGGAACAATCACTGTTTTGTTATTTCAGCTGATCTTTTTAAAGTTATAGGGATTATTTCTTCTTAACTGTATTATTGTCATGTTTTTAGCAATATTTCAGAAACAATTTTCATCATAAAAGTAACATTTTTAAATAACAGGAAATGGTAACCTTTTCTTGACCAACAAATAATTGTTTGTCTATCTAATTAATGTGTGTTACTTTAGCTATGTTGTAGGACAGAAAATAGATCTATAAAAAGGAAGCGGACTAGTCTGCAGGAAAGGCAGAATGAACATTCATTAAAGCAAAATTAGTTCAATCAACCCTGTTAGCTAAATAGGTTATTGATGTTATTCATTTGAAGATGTGTTAAGGAGGGAAGTTAGAGCTTTAGTTTTGTGCCTAATGTTTTGTGTTTAGACAAAAGACTGGTCTCATCTTAAGACATTCTTTCACACACAAGCCAAACTACAAACATGACTTCATTTGACTGTCACTCTTCCTGTCACTTTGCCACCAGGTTCCAATTTTTAGTGTACATAAATATTTGGCTTTAATCGTCTCAATAGATTCTACCACCTGAGCTATAGACCTCTGGAACACCTACAGAGTCTCTGCATGTTTCATGGCTTCCCTAATTGCAGCTGTCCTTGTCAGTTTAGCTGGATGGCCATTTTATGTTGGGCTTGCAGTTACTGTATGTTATGCTCTTCCCTTTTGCAGATGATGGACTGAACAGTGCTCTGCAAGATTTCCAAAGCTTGGAATCATCATTTTTCATAACTTAAACTAAGCCCAAGCTTTCTCCCTAACCTGTCTGCTGTGTTCCTTGGTCTTTATGATGCTGTTTGTTTACAATTTTCCTCTAAATACTTCACTGGGAAAAAAATATATATATATATGATAAGCAGGCGCGGGAGAAAATTAAGAATAATGCTAAAGCGTAATCCAGGATAAATTAAGTCTTTGGATATTTTTTATTGAGCAAAATTATATTACCAATACCTGTGAGAAATAAAAGACAGATACAAAAAACACTATCATTTGATTGGAAAGAAATTCAAGTCCATGCAGCTGCAGTGCACATCACTTTTGCCCCCCCACCACAATGTCAGCGCCACCTCATTTCGAAGCCCAGATTGGAGAGATAGGGCCAACACCTCTGCCGCCACAATTTGACACAACTAATTTAGAACTGGTCTTTTATGGAAGCCTGGAATACATTACCTCACCAGAACACAATAATAATGGGAAAGCATCAATCAAACTGGCCCTGTGCATACGTTGTGTAATAAAGCTTATCTCTGGGTGACACAGTCTGTCTGACTTAGCCTGCCAGCCAGAAAGAAACTATATGTGAGCCATGCCACCAGTCTCTGGTTAACACTGCATAAATATGCAGTTTAGGAGTCAATGACATTTTAATAAGGTAAAACTGACAGGTTATGGCTCACACACAAGCACTGGGTTGTTTGCAGAGTCTCAGGATAATAATAAAGAAAAAACCAGACAATCTAAGAGATGGTGTCCAGACAGAGTCACATTGTTAGAAATAATCTTGTTTCTTTGAATCTGTATAACCCTCTCAGCTGTCAGCACGCACCTCCAAGGAGTCAAACCTCGATGCCCACATCACCCGCGTCAAATGTTTTAATATTTTTTTTCCAGGCGCTAACTGGATTCAGCTGCCTGTGAGCCATTTTGGCTCTCATCTCCACTTTCCATGTTATTTAGACCGGGCCTTTTTGCGTTGATGTATGGCTCTGAACTCGTTTCTGTGACCGCTCTCGCTGGCACCTCTCAAAGTCCTCATTGTGTCGAGGGTGAGGCAATGTGATGTCATGTTTCCCAGGCACCTGGGAATTTCTGGGGTTTATGCCAGAATGTGTTTGCATCAAGTTTTTCTTGGGTGGCTCGCATATCCGGTACGCTTTGGATCGCTTAGCACTTTTTCAGTCATAATTATTGGTGACGATGGTTGAACATGAGGGGCAGACATTTTGACCTAGGCTCAAAACTTTTCATATATTTTAATGCTGTCTTCATTTACAGTATATATTTTTGTGCTTTCTGAATATCTAATGAGATTTTTGGATTTTGTTGTTGATTTTGCTGTTTTGTTTCTTAATTTTGTATCTTGTGCCTATGATCCTGCATTGTGCAAGAATGAAATTTTAAAAGAAGAAAGACAAGGGAAGATAAAAAAAAAGCTTTGCTAGGTCTGAAATACACATAGAAAAATTTATTTTAGATAAATATTATCTGAAAGTAATGACTGAAGCTTAATTAAAATTCAGTCATGACCTGTGTGAGTCATCATCCTTCAGTTGATCATCCACAGCAGGGGTATCCAAAGTGCAGTCAAGGGGCCATTCACAGCCCCGGGACTGATGTTGGACAACCCCCCCAACAGCAATTCAAATTTAATACAAATTTGGCACAAGTGATTGATGCGCATGGAGACTTTTTTTATTTTTAATAAGGGGCTAATTTAATTCCAACTAATTAAAGTCTTCTTACAGCGTAAGATGTCAGATACAATAAAAAGCATTCATCCTTTAATGACCACATAAGTTCCCAGACTTACATTCAAACTTTGCTGCACCAAAATCTGCTTTTAATTAATTTATATGACTTTGGTAAATGCAGCAGTCAATTTCCAAGAAAGAGTCAATTTAGATCTATAATGATTTACAAATCAGTCTCCTATAAAAATCTAAAAATCCGGACAAAATTAAAGCAAATTTTAATTATTTGTTAAATTAAAATAATGCATGCTTGGCCTATTTTTAACAGATTTTATTATGTAATTTTCTGGGATTTTAGTTAAAATAGATTTCTCCTTGGCCATTTCCTTTGACTTTACAAATTTGGCCAATGTAACAAAAAGCTTGAACACCACTGATCTATTGTATGCAACATTACCAGCTAGCTAACTGTGTGCTAATCATCTTGTTCATCTAAATATGGTCAATAGATCATTATCTTTAATAAGAAACTTCCCTAAGTAAAAACACATTAATACACAGACTGATGTTATGAAGCATCTACTTTTGCTACCAAAGCGTATTTTCCTCTAACAGCTAATGAAAAGATGACTTCAAATATCAGAATATTGCATCAGACCAATAAAAACATTTCTGATAAAGAAATACGGACCTAAATAAAAATATGTTTCTCACCTGTTTGAAGGTCGTTATTCAAGTAGAAAGTGTTGCTTGGAAGAGGATTGTTTCGATTGCTCCTGGACCTAACATCATCAAAACCTAATTATGGAAAAGCAGAACATGATGGATGTATTACAAGTATGAAATTTAAATTTAGGGGACTGACTTAGAATCAGTCTACATGATGTATCCGTTTAATCTAATCATGTATTTCTTTATATGCATTGAACCTTCTTTGTAAAGTGATGGTATTTGTTGTAAACTAGTTCTATATAAAAGAATGAACTGAAGTTTTTCTCTCATAAAACCAAGATAGTGTGATCCAAAATCCTATACTTCCCCTCCTACATGTCAGTCGAGGGTAACGGCAGCTGTCAGTGCACCAGTCATGTGTTTCACAACAGATGACGACCAACACGACAAGAATGGCTCCAGATGGGCAAGAAAAACATTAACTCCCAAAGCACACATGCATTTTTTCCACGCTGATTAGGTATTTTGCATTTGGTAGCTCATATCTTCAGAAAGAATGCACACTGCACATGCAGAAGAAAAGGCCACGATAAATCCTTTTGTAAGGAGTGCTAAAGCATTTTTGGGGGACTCCTTGTTTACCTGCTAGTGTGTACATCACACCTATCAAGACCTTGACACCCAGTTTATAGAGGAATGAGCTGATGGACAAGAGCAGAATGGAGGCTAATGGGGATTATCCTCTGAGTGTAGACTGTCAGTCACTGTGTGTTGTGGTGTAACTGTGAGATGAAGAAATAACAACATGTTAGGCCTTAGCTGTTTTTCTGAAAAGTAGTGGCAACACAAATTGCAAATGTTAATCAAAAGGCAGTGCAATATTGGATAGGAAGGGCTCAATGTTCAACTTCAATTAACAGTCAGAACCTAAACTGCGTCTTTAAAAGACGTTAAACTTGTCCAGATTAATCATTACTAAGTCCATAGCCGGTGTGAAGTGTGTGCCATTCCTCATAGTTTTAAATGCAAGGTTGCTGAGATCCCATCAGGTGACAGGCAGTCTGGTGATAAAGCTGCCACCAGACGGGATGAGTCCTATCTCGTCTGCAGGTCTCGGGTGCCACACCCGGTTCAAACACAGACTAATACAAACCCTGTGTTTACAGTGCATATTTATGCACACCTGCAGGGACACACAACATCCTCAGCTGCCACAGGTCTCCCAGCTGAGTCGCCATTAAGCCTTTAAAAAAGGGCTGTATTGGAAAAGGAAGGGGAAGGCTTTTATTATAGTGCGGTCAAGTATCAGCTTTAACTGTAGAAATACCTTTGACTGTGCTGATGATATGCTGTAACATCTAATTACTTAATCCTTTATTGTTCAATAAAGGTGTAATGTTTTTTCTATAAGATGTAATCTTTACTGCTGCATAGTTAAAGACAGTGAAACACATTTAATTTTAAGATGTGATAGTTTTCTCTCTGTATTTTAGTGTTTTAAACGGCGCCACTTGCACGACACTTCAGCCTTATGTCGCCTGTCTTGCTGTTGCGTATCTGCCTTTCATTTTAATTGTGTACAAAGTCAAGACACTATCTATAAATCACGGTCTGGTGTTGCTTAACTACATATTTGTCACTGTAGCGTACACAGTTTGATCCCCTGGTAAGACAGGCTGTCAGAGATTTTTATGATACAGAGAAAAAATGTGCCACAAGAGTGACGCAGCTCTTGTAGTTTATGTATCCTGCATGCATGTGCCACTGCCTTGAAACCAATGCAACTGCAACTTAAAAATTGCAACAATAAACAAATAACTTTACTCAATCTCTCTGCTGTTTGCAGTAATAAAGATTCATTCACCAACTGTGGGGCAGAAGCGTCATACTGAAAGTCAAACTGACAACTTGACCTTTAGCCACTGAATATTTGACCAGTAATACAGAATAATTCAAATTAAATTCCCAGAATATTAATTAATTCTTAGATATATTTAAGAAAATGTTACAGTAATGAATCAGACAGCATAATGTGGCAACACGTCCGAACACATTAAGTGTTTCACACCATTGATTCCAATACAGATGCACTATTCAGATTAGACCTATCTTTAAGCACAATGCATATCTTCAAACATGACTTGATGTTTTACAAAATCAGCTTCATTTTATCATGTTAGATTCATGTAAAACAAGTTTTTTTTATCACACCAGAATACGTGACTGAATTGAAAACAGTGTGACAGCAGCTACAACGGCTCTCTGGGGTGATGGATACATTCATGCACACAATGATGGGCTTGCATTGTTGTCCTGAGATTTTTTTTTGTTAGTATTGTTTTGTCAATTAATCAGTGAGACATTGTGAATAAATTATTGGTTGCGCATTGGTCCAATGTAAAATAATTTTTGCTGCGCGTACAAGTAAAAAAGTAGCTGTGTGTAAAGAAAATGTTGCATGTGACCATTTCTGGTGGTCGCATACATGTGCGACCACCATCTATGCAACCGCATAGTAATTTTCATTTTAAAAGGATTAATGGCAGTGCTCTTAGTAGCTTTGTTATGGACAGGAAGACACTAATGAAGATTAGTGAGTGACAGAAAGAAATCCAAGAGTAAAGTGGTTAAAAATGTTTTTTTCTAGCTATTTGGCACATGTAAACTGTATTGGTCCTACTATGGATGGATGGATGGATGGATGGATGGATGGATGGATGGATGGATGGATGGATGGATGGATGGATGGATGGACGGATGGATGGATGGATGGATGGATGGATGGATGGATGGATGGATGGATGGATGGATGGATGGATGGATGGATGGATG
>CAEFZY010048928.1:0-30597 GCA_903066815.1 Brachyrhaphis roseni
GGATTTCTATTTTTCTACCAGTCAGGCAGTAATCAGTCTCCTGGGTGTGGTTAATAAAAATAAACACTGTCTCAAAAAATGTCATTACTCACATTTAATTTATGATTTGACAAGATCTTTCTCACCTCAAGCAGGTTGACTTTCTATGTTTACTCAGATTATCTGTCTGATACTGAAATGTGTTTAAATAAGTGAAAAAACAAATGAGTTTTATCTCTTACAGTCCACAGCTTGTATAATTTCAAAAATAATAATAAGAAAAGTACAAATTAAAGCTTGTGTCAAAAAGAAATCTCAGTAAAACAAAAATGTCACCATGACTTAAATGTTTAAAGTTTCTTTTGAGTGCAGACAAAGCTAGAGAGATTTTTACCCACAATGCTCAGCTCCATGTTTGAAGAAAACCAAAATATATCAACAGAAACACATCACACCAATGGACAAGCATGATAGTGGAGGAGTGATGATATGGGCGTTTTTACAGCCTCAAAATGGCTTACCATTATTATCTATATATTTAGGCACGCCTGATTCAAATACAAGATTTCTTACTTCAAATGATCAATTACATGACCGTTAAACATGTATTTTTAAGATATTTTTGAACAAATTGGGATTAAAGATGGTACTTAGCTTATCACTGTACTCGTTACAAGTATAACTTTAAGATTTATTTGTTTGTTGCATCTACAACAGTTGTGGAGAGGAAAGCGAAACAAAGCACCAAACACAACAGTTTTACTGTAACTGTCAATATTTGTTTTAACAGTTGTGGTTTTCACAAGGTGCAACTGAAATATGTCCAAATTATGTTAAGTTAAAGTTGGAAATATGAACTCTAATCACGTCTGAAAAAAATGTCCCTAAAACGTCAAAGACTTCAAATCTAAACGTTTCACTACGGCGCCATCTGGCGTTCACACAAGTGCAGTACATAGAAGAATCAATCCAAATTCTACGGCAGGCCGTTTTAGCATAAATTTGGTTTCGCCTTATTATCTATAAATACGTGAGATATCTAGAAATGCATTTTGACTAGACAAAAATACATTTTGACAATCCATAATGGCAATTTATCTGTATTAACATTCTGACTAATAATTCAAGATAACTTCAATTATATTTGGACGAGTCAACATTTCTTTCAAGATATCTCAACTGGATTTGTGATTTAAAGGGTCACACATCCGTGCAACGTTAGCACTTTAATAAATTTGTCCATATACCAATTTTTAGTGCACATGAGGCCCCTGGAGTCCCAAATACATTCTTTACCTGGACAAGACGAAATCCACCTTCCAGCACCCGCCCTACACGGCCCGGGTGGACCTGCGGGACAGATAGATGAAGGACGGAGACATGTCTTCAGTCCTGAGGAAACTGGATCATATGAGTGTTGAGTCGGCCATAGAAGAACAACCTACAGGAAGAGAGCCATGTTGGACGTTGACACAATCATCATTGTCCACNCCTCCAGGTGAGCCCGTCTGTCTCTGGATCAGAACCAGCTGGACGTTCTGATCCAGGCAGTAACAGGACGAGAAGACAACAGCATGAGAGAAAGGCGGAAACAGGCCAGGTGCAGGTTTCAGATCAGATGAAAATGACTGGAATGAAATCTCCACTTTTTAAAAACTCTAAAAGGTTTCCTCCAGAAAACCTCCTGAGCTCGGTGGTAAGGTCACTAAGGTCATCCATCAGCGACCCACTGTGGGTTTGGGTTAAAAAAATGCAATGTTACAAGAAGCCAGAGGAGCACGATCAGGCATCATGATTGAGAACAGACTGAAGTCAACAGGCAACTGAAGAGACGGACGAGCATCAAAACTGTTTTTTGGAATGGATATGGCAGAAATATTAAAGTTCTGAATTTACCTGACTTCAGTCCAACACTGTTGAAGATATGTGGGAAAATAAAAGCCTGTTTGTTGCAGCAAACCACCCGAATAAAATAAACTTTGACATTTCTGTCATAAAGGATGGCAAAGGCTTGTTTATGCAATAAAGTCAAGCAAATAGCGACTTCTTTTTTTTTAGTAAAGAGATGTTATTCATCCTAGATTGTAAACTTAAAAAAGATTTAGCAAGTTTGCTGTGTTGAGAGCAAGGCATCTAGTTTTCAAAAAGGTTATTTTCAGTTATAAGATCAGGATTTGGGTCACTCTCTTTCAAAATGCTCGCTATATTTAACCNTTAACCAAGCTAATTAAAATATACAAAATCTGATTTGGATGCAGCAAAGTCGGCTTTTCAGGAAAAATCTCTGGATAAGCATGGTTTTACTTATTACATAAGTTTGCTTCTAAAAAGACTAATACGTTGTATTGTACTTAGCCATTTCCATTGCAATAAAATTATGTCATTATTACTTTTACACTGATAAAAAATTAAAATGTTTGCTAAACAAATTTAGATGTTTCTTGAAATGGAGTTGGGGACCACAAATGGACCCCTCTCTTATAGAACAGATACCAAAATATGCAAAAATTCACACCTGTAGGTTCTGCTTGTCTTAATTTTTGCATAAAACACTTGTAGGTTACAAGTTTTGACGCAAACTGCGCACTTTTTAGAGTTTTCTTGGTTCTTATTGGGCTGATCATCCATCCTATTGAGACCCCAGCAATCTCCTCAGCTCTTGCATCATTTGCTCCTACCATAAAGAAGAGGGCTTAATGCGCATGCGCCATTGGCTTTGTGAGTCGTTGCGCCCTCTCCATTGGCTGACCGCGCCCCCTCTGCGCTCAGCCTTTACAGCCGACCACTCCGTCTGTGAGCACTCGACCCACGCTGCGTGGAGCCGCTCGGAAAAAAAGATGGAGAAAAAGAGCGAGATCAACGGGCACGCCATGCCCAGCTCCGCGTCCACCGCCCGGATGCTGGAGAACAGCGAGGAGCCCGTTGAGGACCAGCAGCAGCAGCAGGAGAAGAACAAGAAGAAGCGGGGCTTCAAGGAGAGGTTGACCCGGTTCCTGAGCAGGAACCTGCTGGTGATCCTCACCGTGTCCGGCGTCCTGGTGGGCGTCGGGCTCGGGATGCTGGTCCGCGGCATGAACCTGAGCAAAGCGCAGATGAGCCACTTCGCCTTCCCCGGAGAGATGCTGCTGCGGATGCTGAAGATGATCATCCTGCCGCTGGTGGTCTGCAGCCTGGTGTCCGGCGCCGCCAGCCTGGACACCCGCTCCCTGGGCAAGCTGGGCGGCATCGCAGTCGCCTACTTCCTGGTGACCACGCTGATCGCCTCCGGGATCGGCGTAGCGCTGGCCTTCATCATCAAGCCGGGGGTGGGCGCCGGAGCCCTGAACACCAACAGCCTGGGTCTGGAGAGCGTCAGCAGCAACAAGGAGACCACCGACTCCTTCCTGGATCTGGCCAGGTACGACCACACCTTCACGCTGATTGGAAGGAATCCTTCACCGCTTTGTGCTAACAAACAATCCTTCTACATTAAATACAACATACTTTGAAAAAGAAACAAACAAACAAACTTACAGGCGTATAGATGGAAAAAATAAAAGTTCTGCTAACTATACTTTTTGTTAGCATCACTCAAAGTTACTTAGCTTAGCATAACAGCTAATTAACTAACACGGAAGTGTTTCATGCTAACACGGAAGTTATGCTAATCTCGCTGGCATAATTTCCGTATTAGCATGATTTGAAGAAACAAACAAACAAAAAAAAAAACTTCTGCGCTCCAAAAATCTAAAATGTGCCAGGAAAAGTATTCAGAAATGTTCAGATTTAGCTCAGAAAATTTTTCTTTCAAAATCTTTCTGAAATTTTCTTTGTGGGGGGACAAGGACATTTCTGAGTTTGAAGAATCTAAAAAAAATGTTAGACAAGCTTAATAAATTTGAGATTAACCACAGAAATTTTCTACCACTGACAGATATTTTCTAACATTGATAAGCTGCTCATATATTGAGCACAGCTGATGCGCAGTGTTTGCTAATTGCTGCTGGCTAGTCTGAAGGAGCTGAGTGGGGGATGGCTACTCTGTAGATTGGAAAATGCAGCTCTGAGGAGGAGCTGCGTCTCGAAGGCAGGGCTAGGTCCACCCAGGCTTTTCGCACAACTGAATGGAGATTAAAAGATTTCTCAAACCTGCATGGAAGAATCCAGTCAACACTCCAGGTGTGTTTTTGATGAAGGAATAACATTATAACATTATGTAAAGCTCAAAAAAGTCGATTTTGAATAAAACTGCGTCTTTAAAAGGAATAAAAAGGAGCTTAATTCTTAAAGCTTCAGTTTTCTTGCTGTGAGAAGCAGCGACAGACTCTAATATGCATATTTCTTTGTGGCGTCTCTTGGCCATAATTAGATGGAATCTGGGCAGAGAGAAGGGAAAGGTCGGGTTCGACCTATATGGCCGTACGAGGCGAACACTCTATGCTCTACACACAATAGGACGCCCCAGAAACGGTTCCTACTGATGCTTTAACAGCCGCATGTATCAGACACTGTGGGTCATTGTAATGCTCAGTTTCCGCAGAGAAAAAGAGGAGGAGGAGCAGCATCTAAACCACATTAGAGGTCGTAATGAGCTGCTAAATCCACCTGACTGACCCTTGGGGTGCGGGTCACGGTACCCTGAAGTTACACGTCAGCAGCGCTCTAACTGGGTCATGCAGGATTCAGAGGGGTGGTCGTTCAATCTAATCTCCCCTTTCAGGAGTGGACCCATCAGTGTTGTGCAACTATGGCTTTGATTTGCAATTCAAATCAAGAAGGGGCTCCCTGCCCTGCTTGGCCGTCACATGAAAAAGTTTGCATTCAGTTAGACTCCGGATGGTCGCTGCTTTTGGGTTTTCCGGGTCGTCTTTGCAAATTTTAGCTTATTTAGGCAATTTTTAGTGTTTAGCTTGAAAAAGAATAAAGTGGAAACAAAATGTGAACAGACATGCTTATTTTTAAATTATATTTATTTGGAATAAGAATCAAAATTTATTAAAAAGTTAATGGCTCAGACAAGAAGTTTCCAAGTCATGACGCTGGATTTGATTAGATAAAATAATAAGCCATAAAACAGTTGAATTCAGGGTACTTGAATTATTGTCTTTGTTTTGATTTATTTATTTTTATCCCACAACTGCATCTGAGATTCATGCATCATCGCATCTATTATATTTTCTGCTTGGTGTTTTCTACACTGATAAAAGAAAAAAGGTGATGCAACTTAATAAAAGAGTCAATTTAATCAATTTAACTTGATTAAATTTAAATTTAATCAAGTTAAATTTACCCAAGTAAATATATTAAGTTATCATTTTAAACAAATGTAAATAAAGTAAGTTTAATAAACATAATTCGATTGCATGCAACAAATTAACTCAGTTTTTAGAAGTTGGAGCTCCAATTTCTTTTTTCAGTGTATAAATACAATTAAAGCAGCAGGAATATTAATGCTGACAGGAATTTCAAAACATTTTTTTTTTTGTTTTGCTAAATTCCATGTTATATACGATTAAAGGTAAACGGACTGAATTTGCGTAGTGCTTTTGCTGTAATACTGACCGGGGGCGCCCCCTAGTGGTCGACGAGGTACTGCATGTAAACGTCCATTTTTAAACTATGACGTCAGTTCACAGCGTGGTGCAACAGCTAGCTTACCAAAGGGTTGTGTTTAAAAGTAATAGAATCTGTAAATAACTCAAAACGCCCTGAGTAGACGTGTTCATGGTTTTATTGTGGCCAATCACATTTACAAACAGCTCCACCTTCCACATTACGAGAAACAAAGGCAATGAGTTAAGAGTGTAATATTTTAATTTCAGGTTGTATATATTAAGATCCTGTGTACTGGAGGGGAAATGTCAAGGTAGGTGGTCCGTGGGTGTTTGTTAAATGGGGTAAATGATCTTCAGCCTGAAAAAGTGCCAGAGCCACATTCACCTGTTGGCAAACATATAATCATTTCAGTAGGTGGGGTTAAGTTCTTCTCCATCGACAGGATTCGAACCTACAACCTTCAGATTGAAAGGCAACTGCTTGAGCCACAGTTACCCCACGGTGGCCCAGAAGGGTCAACAAAGCAAAAACCACTTCACAACAAAAAATGGAAGGTATGCTAACACACAAGCTATGCTTAACTTCTTAGCACAACCTTTGTGTTAGCATAATTTTAGTGTTAGTGGAACCGAATTAGACAAAAAGTCACAATGAAATAAAGATAAACTACAATGAAAAACTCAAAACGATGAAAAACATTCATGCAGATTCACAAGATTAACTGAAGATAAAATTTGCAGTTTATAATAGAAAAGTATGAGGAACACAGCTGGTTTGTGCCTTTTGCAGTGTTTAATTTGAGAACTACAAAAGTAAATGTTGGTATTTAAAAGTTGAAAGAGTGAGTTTATTCTCGTTTAGCCTCAGGTTATTAATACGAGTCTGCTCAGTGGCCTAATAATAAGTTCCCACAGTGAGGGAAGGCTGACAGCTGTTGCAGCAGGAAAGTGTATCTTAGCTCCCTGCAGAACAAACTGAACCCTGCTGCTCTCAGCATTTCTGCCTTATCATCACAGCAGAGGCAACGTCTGAGTCCAGTTCCCAGCCGGACTCCTCAGGCGGGTCGAACCGCCTCTAAACTCACTCAGGGAACTGGACTGGATTTCATAGAAGCTTTTTGTTTTCTGAGATTGATGCAAACATTTTTAGTTTTGAATCCTTCTACTTCAATTCTTTCTCGTTGTCATTGTTTCATCACATTTATTCTACTCAGACCTGAACCAGTTCGGTTTTCACCAAGCTTTAGTTCACAAAGTAGCCATAAACAAAATCTCTGATGTAATTTTGTATCTTTCAGGAGTTTTTTACAACAGAAAGAAAACCATTTGCTTTCTTTACACCAATCTTCCCAGAGTATGAATCCGAACAACTCTGGTGACCCCTGACCTCCTCTAAGCCTTCGGTTTCACTCTGAAAACAAGTTTAGTTAAGGCAGCCGTGTCCAAAGTGCGGCCACAAACGGCCGCAGTTCAATAACTGCAATTAAAAAATAAAGAAGGGCACAGATTTGATCGCCCAACACATACTTTTTTTTTAGGATATTTTCCATGGTAAGTTTATATCTTAATTTTTCTTGATTTAGCCTTTTACCGTTATTAGTTGTGCCACAAACATCCAGCATGTTTTTAATCAAAAACAGAACCGTCCGTTACAGCAAAGGTCGTAAAAGAAAATTCTTACTTTTGTTGCTGGGAATAAACTAAAAACATTTTATAGACTTAATAAATGGAAAATAATAAGTCTTAAAAAGTTCAATAACTGTAAACATAAAATATTACATGTTTCATTTATTGTTGTGCAGATAAAATTAAAAATTTGCAGTAATATTTTTTAGTTTTTAATTGGGGAAAAACAAATACAATTTTAGTTTGGACACCACTGGGTTAAGGACTTTCTTGTAGGTTAGAAATGTGAAAAAAGATTTAGAAATACTTCCTTTGGAGGCAAGGTTATTATAGTTAACTAAAACAACCAATCAGAGCCAGAAGGAGAGTCTTAGCACCATCAATCAAGCTCGCGTATGTGCTGCTAAATGTGCTAATGGCAGAGAAGCAACTTACCGTTACTGGACAACCGTTTATCTGCCCTCATTGGTGGCTATGCTAACTAGCCTTAGCATTCACAACAGGCTGTAGCATAGCAGAGAGCTGCCTGTTTCAGTGGCAGCACACTGGCATGATTGACAGCGCTAAGACCCGCCTCCTTTCTCCGGGATAGCAGGGAAAAGGCAGAGGAGCTCGATTTCTTTCTTCTTTTTTTTTTCATGCTATACTGTCACGACATGCTGGCAGTTTCAATAGATCTGTAAAAAATATGTATATATTTGAAAGTTACTGCATCTTTAAGTTCATATAATTCTTTTAAAATTGCAAATTAAAGTAAATTTGAATATTTTTTCCCTTTGGAAAGTTATTTAGTATTTATTTTTAGGCCCATTTTATAAATCCAGAATTAATGTCCTGAAAAAGCTGTGGTTTTTTGCTAAAGGTTATGTTTTATCATATTTCTATTAGATTATAACCAAATAAGGTGTTATTTATGATTAAAATCAAACTCTTTGGCTGATTTTTCTAGATTTAGCAGTGACTGAATTTAAATCCTATAAATTTTAGCTTATATGATGTTCAGCTTTAGCCGACACGTGACAACCTTGAGAAAAAAAAAAGGAAAATCTGTCCGGATCTCGCTGCACTGTGGGAAAAACACGCCGCTTCTCAGCTTTGGAAATCCACCTCCGTCATGTGATGAGAGGGAAACCTGACATTATTCCTGCAGGAATTTCACATTTCCCCTCCGCTGCGTCAGGTATTAGAGGAAGGCCTGCAGCTGAGGACGTGAATGAACTGAATCACCTTTCAGCCCAGTGACTGAGGGCAAAGTTTACTGGGATTAATAGGTGACCCCAGTTGCCAGGCTGTGGAGGGACAGTGGAAACAAACACGAACAGTGTCTGCTTTCTTGCACAATAAAGCGCGATCTCAGCAGATACAGTTTCAGAAACTTGGAAACAAATGAAGGAATAAAAGCCTTCCCAGTGCTCCCAGTATGCTTGTCTTACAGCTCTGATAAACTCAGCAGGAGAAAACTCTAGAAATGTTGTTCTCCTGAATGTGTAGAGAAACATTGAATTTTACATGCTTTTTCTTTATTTACTATTTAATAATTGTTAAATTCATTTAGCATTAATGGTGCCTCATACCTTCTGATTTTAGTTGCTAATGGGTTAAAATTTTAATATTTTTTAATCAGATTATTAATCTAACATTACATTTGGCAAAGTGTGATTAATACACATCAAAATATTAGTCTGTTTCAGTTATTATGTCTGGTGTATTGGTCTCAACTATTCCTTTTTATTTGAAGGATGATTTTGTTTACAAAGACTTCCTAATTCATTTAATTTGTTGTTTTTTTTTTGTGTTAATTTTGGATATTTAAAATGTCTTCCAGTTCCACTGTTAAATGTTCAATAAAATTAAAAATGTACTGATCTTTGAGAATATTTTCTTGCATTATATCACTTGAAAATGATCATGAACAGGCTTAGCTGCATGTCTTTTCTTTCTTTTTTTGGTCCTTGTTCTTGTTGAGCTGTTGATGAATAAAGACTACTAGTGCAACAAAAACAACAAAACAAATTAGGATCTTAATTAAATGAATGTATAACCGGGCACCGGATTTCTGGGTTTCCTCCCAGTGTGATCAGAATGATCAAATAATAGTAATAAATATGAAATGAAGCCCCAAAATTGGCTGTTTTTAGGGAGTTTGATGGGAAAGCTAATGTTTGGTCCTGATTATTGAGGCTCTGGTTGGAATACTGATGGCTTTTCCTTTTCTAGTCGCTTCAGCTTGTGGTTGATTAAACCCATTGACTCAGGACAAACTGCATCACCACGGCTCTGATTTTTATCTACTTCTAATTTGTTTTTCTCCTTTTCCTTTCCTCAGGAATTTGTTTCCATCAAACCTGGTGGCGGCTGCTTTCCGTTCTGTAAGTGCCTCCTCTTTGTTGGTTTTCCTTTTTTTCTCTTAATTGCTTGTGTTGGATTGTTTGTCTTAATTTATTTCCCCAACCACGTGGATGCCACTCCAGGTTCATTTACAAAACCACTCAAAGGCCCAGCTGGTCGTTCCTGCTTGTGCAAACTTATTTTTCTTTTTTTTTTTTTTTCCCCTTAACTTCCCTTGCTCTCCCTAACAACCGTTGCCATGGCAAAGCAATTCCGTTCCTGCTATCCTAGCAACCCACTCTGGAACTGTGCCTGCTTCATTTCACTGAATTATGTTTGCTGTTTGCTTAAACTAAACAAAAATAAGGAAAACTCAATATTTAAGGATGCGAGACGCAAAATGGCAGCACAAACACTCTCAAGGCAAAGTGCATCCAATTACAGCTGCCAAAGCATTCGAAGTTGGCCATTCAAATTTGTCTGTGTGAATTATAAACTCATAATAGTTACTGGTCAGTAAGCACAGAGTTCAATAAATCCCACAAACAAACACAAACAGAGTGGAACGGGGCCAAATGTGGGTTAAACAACATGTCTTTGTGAAGACGGGAGATTTTTCACAATCAAACCTGCTAAAAGCTACACAAAGATTCTGCGTTGAAACATTAATGTTCTGTAAACCAGAATAAACACGCAGTTCCTATCAGTGAGCAAAATAGTTTGAGCTTTTAGTAGTTTATTTTAACGCTAAAACATAAAGGATTTTTAAAAACAAGAATAGGTTCCACAAGTTTAAATTTCGTCACAAGTGGCATTGTGACAAAAATATTTTATCTTAAGCTGCATTTTATTTTAAATATTTTAGAAAAATCAGTAACCAGATACATTTTTCTTGCCATTTTTTCCTCTTTTTTTTTTTTTTTTTTTTTTTAATTAAGCACATTTTTCGTTTCACTTCACTTTGTCCTAAATCATCCAACATCCTCAATGGTATTTCTAGCACCAGAATCCTGTATTTTTTGTAATTCAGTCTCATTTTATGTGTTGAAACTGATCTGTCTGCACAAAGTAACTTCTTTCTGTACATCCTCATTTTTACATGCTGCAATGACTCCATCTGCAGTGCATAAAACAAACCCAAATGAGTCCAAATGGACTTAATTTGTAAGTAACACAATGTTGTTGTTGTTTTTTTTTCTTTTATGTTCTAGTATGCCACGGACTACAAAATGGTCGCTGTGGGGAACGACACCAATGGAACAACCCTGTATCAAAAGGTAAGCACTGAAATCATGTTTCCTGAACGTGAAATGCCAGATGTTGTGTTTCTGAAACACATTTCAGACGCTTATCTCTGTTTGCTTTGACCACATGGTGTGTACGTGAGTCTGCCGGTGGTGCAGACTCACTGAATAAGCAATACGTGCCGCACCAAGGGAAGACTTGATTTAGGGAGAGTAGGTTCAAGGCTGGTAGTGAAATGTTTCTACAACTGGTTCATCTGGTTCATATTCTGTAAAAAAACCAAAACATATCAAGCACCTTCTGCTAAGCAGTTATTAATTGGTTAATCCAAAAACAGATCACTGTATTTATGTTAAGCAGAAAGGCCTGAACTTTACATATGTTGATGTTGGAAGCATTTTTTCTTTAGCGTACACTAAAGGAATGCTATGTTCTTTCACTTTAAGCAATTTTATTTATTTAAAAAAAGGAATTGAGTCATTTATTTGCATTTTTATAAATGTATTTCTGACAGGGCTGTCAACTTTAACACATGCGATTAATCTGAAAACAAAAGTTGAACATTTCTCAACATTTTTGTGTTGCCTTGCAAGCCTGCGTGTGCAAGAATAACGCTGGAGGACGACAAGCAACTGTCGCCTCATCGCACAAATCCTGTAGGAAATGAATGGAGAGTTTCTTAACGTTTAAAACAAAATAACCTCCTTTAAGGCTTACTGAATATAAAAACCTGGAAAACTAAGACAACTTTTTTTTTTTTTTTTTAGAATGTGGTGGTTTTTGATGGGTTATATGGGCAGTTGCCCAGGGCGGCATCAGAAAGAGGGTGAGATACCTAAGAACTACAAAATAAAATACCGCATTTTCCGGACTATAGAGTGCGCCTCACTATAAGCCACACCCACAAAGTTTTTTTTAAAAACTGGAAATGTACATGTATAAGCCGCACCGTGCTATAAGCCACTGATTTCGCCGCCGCTCTGTTTTCCTTAATAAATCTACTATTAAGGATGCAGCTCTGCCATGGATTCGTTCGCGCTGTGCTTACATGCAGCAGCTACAGTCCCTCCTGTACTGCCAGATTGATAACCTTCAACTTAAAAGCTGCATCATATGAACGTCTTCGTGTGGTTTTCATGATGAGGGGGTTTGAGTTTGAAAACATTTCTCACTCATGTCTGCTGCTAGCATTTGCTTGTTCTAAATGAAAATCAGCACTTTCTTCTTTGATTTCCTATTTTGACTTCCAATGATTCACTTCCTGCTAAAGAGCCCCCTGGTGGTTGAAGAAAAATCTACAGAAAAGCCGCATTGAGTAAGTCTCCCTTAGATTATACTACCTGCTTTCTGCTTAAAAAAAAATCAGGTAATTGTTTGGATTTTAATTGGTTGGAGTGCTGAGGAGGAGGGGCCAACCCAGAGCACCATTCCTGCAAGAACCACAACTGCATATATATTTATATTTCAAGGTTACAAAGTGATTAATCTGATTAGATTTTTTAATTGATTGACAGAGGTAATTTTATTCTAATTTTGAACAAAATGTTCTTTGAAATCCCTCCATCCTGGCTTACCACCAATGCCAAACTGGTCTTGGCATTGGTGGATGAGTGTGGGACTGGACAGAGCTGGTCAGGCTGTGGGAGAGCTCAGCAAACTGTGAAGGGATTTAACTCAGGATTTGTCTCTGTCCTCATTGATTCCCATCACCCAGTTCACTGAATCCTCCCTGATGACCCAGACCTGTGCAACTGTGTGCGCTCGCACTATACTAGGAGGGGTTGTACAAACTACAGCCGGCTGGATAAACTCTCCTGTTCGACGAGTTTACTTTACCGTAAAAGGCTTAGACTAACTGAGCAACTGCTTTTGTGGAAACATGTTTAAACAAACAGTCCTGGTCCATACATGTTGCTGCCATGGTGTGTGTAGCTAACGATTATTTTAGTAGACCATTGGTCGGTCGCAAAAAGCAATAAATCAATTGATTGCATGATAAATAGCAAAGAACTTAATAATTTCCACTTTCATTATTTATTGTTTTTCTATTTCCTCTCTTTCTATCAAAAACTGGGTAACAAAAGTCGTCAGTTTGGTCAACTGGCCTTTTTTTGAAGGACAATTTTGTGTAGAGACTTTATAATTCATTTTAATTGTTATTATTTTGGATATTTAAAATGTCTTCCAGTTCCAGTGTTAAATGTTAAAGTATAAAGTTTACTTATCTTTGAGAAGGTGTTCTTGCACTACTATGCCATTGCCATTATATTACTTGAAAATGGTCTCAAAACAACATTATTGTTTTGTAAAATCTGGGATATAAATAAATAAATTATTTAATAAATTTTTTAAATAAGGAAATACATAATTGATTACCAAAAAGGCTATAACCTTTTAGTGTATACTTTTTCACTTTGTATTTGTAGCTAAAAAAATACATTACATGTAAAAAGCTCAGCCCTTTCCCCTTGACTTGACATCAATACAGTGTAAGGAAAATGTATATATTTTTTGAACAGTTTTGGATTAATTGCAGCTCTGAATAGGTTGTTCTTTTAGCAAATGGCCAATTTACGAATCAATATACTCCAATTAATCAAATACTAAATTAGTCGATTAGTTTATTTGGGCACCAAATATTGAATTATATTGAAATATTTTCCAAACATTAAGTTTGTTGCCTGTTGACTGCATTTTAGACTTTCTTGGACTTAGCTGACGGTGTGGCTCAATGATCCAGTCAGAAAATAAAGCAAAATTTAAATAACAAAAAAAATTCAATTATTTGGGTGGCTTTGGGAAAATAGACTAGAAATACTCCAAATAAACTAGTCAAAACATGCTGAAGTATTTTCGTGTCTGTTTTAATTGAAGTCTTTTACAGTTTTTATCAACGTCTGCTAAGTTTGTACAGATTCTTACAGTTTCTGGACGTTTTAGGTGCCGATTGGAACTGAAGCCGATGGTATGAACATCCTTGGTCTGGTGCTGTTTGCTATGATGTTTGGCGTTGCCCTTCGGATACTTGGAGAGGAAGGAGAGGAACTCATTCGCTTCTTCAACGCCTTCAATGAAGCCACCATGGTGCTGGTGTCCTGGATCATGTGGTAAGTATGGACGGATAAAGGAGAGGTATTATGCAAAACTCACTTTTTGTACGTTTTTTGTACTTCCAGTTGCGTCTTTGGTGCTTCTAAAAACAGCCCAAGCACTTAAAAAATTCAATAAGTTCATATTTTTTGGTGTCTAGAAAGAGCGTTTAAAAAACCTCCTGAAAGTAACGTCACAAATTAGTAGGCACCGCCTTTTACCTAGTAACCCCAGCGGAAGCCCAGCCCGTTACCTAGCAACCCCAACGGAAGCACAGACAGTCACCTAGCAACCCAAGCTGAGCTAGCAGCAGCTTATTTGGATTTAAAGTGACAGAGTCCCTAAAACAGCTCATAGGCAGAACTGAGCAGACTAAAATCTCACTATCCAAGAATGATTTTGTGCAAAATATTTTATGAATATGTTTAGTAACGCCCATAGACCTATTCTAATCCTGTAAAGCTTGATCAAAAGTGACCATTGTCTTATTTCATGGTAATTTCTTGTAATTTTCTTAGGTATATTCCCTTTGGCATCATGTTTCTTGTGGGGAGTAAAATCGTAGAAATGGAAGATGTGGTTCTTCTGGTCACAAGCTTGGGGAAATACATTTTTGCTTCAATCCTGGGCCACATCATCCATGGAGGCATCGTTCTTCCCCTCATCTACTTTGCCTTCACTCGAAAAAACCCCTTCAGCTTCCTTTCAGGCCTCATCACACCCTTCACCACCGCCTTCGCCACCTGCTCCAGGTACCCACTGATACATCTGACTTCCTCAACATCAACTATATAGAAACTATCTAAGTCTTTTTTTCCCCTCACCAGTTCGGCAACTCTTCCCTCAATGATAAAGTGTGTGGAAGAAAACAACGGTGTGGACAAGCGCATTAGCCGCTTCATCCTACCCATTGGAGCGACAGTGAACATGGATGGAGCAGCCATTTTCCAGTGCATTGCTGCCGTCTTCATCGCACAGCTCAACAATACTGAACTGAACGCTGGACAGATCTTCACCATCTTGTAAGTTTTAAGAAACTACAATGTAGAAATGGCTAATACCCATTGAACCCATTAAACTTCTTCTTAACTTTTTATTTATGATCCTGTTTGTTCACTAATGTTTTCTGAGATTAAATCACATATGGGTGAACCCTTTCTACTAGTTAGTTGACTTCTGACCGCTATACAAACACAAAGTATTACCAAGTATTTTTGGTCTAGTTTCTAGTACAAATATTTAAAATAAGATAAGACTGACTAACAAGTTACTTTTCAACAAGAAACAGGAGCTTAAGTCAATAATTTTTTAATATTGATCAAAAATCGCTAATACTAAAAGCTGGCACATTTTCATCAATTTTAAGAAATTACTGACTTAAAACAAGCTCACATTTCTTCCTGAAAAGTTACTTGTAAGATTTCTTATTTCAAATGTACGAAGATATTTGCACTAGAAGCCAGACCATAAATAATAATAATATTTTGTGTTTTTGTAGTGAAAGCAGTTGGAAAGCAAATGCCTGCACATGGTTCATCATTTTTTTTAGTATAAACATATGAGAAAAAATGAAGAGTGTTGATTTTGAGGTTGCACGTGTTTTTAATCTGTTTTGAAACGGTTACGTTACATGTTGCGATTACTTGTAGGGTAACGGCCACAGCCTCCAGCGTTGGCGCCGCAGGCATCCCTGCTGGTGGCATCATCACCATCGCCATCATCCTGGAGGCCATCGGCCTGCCGACCAACGATCTGTCCCTCATGCTGGCCGTCGACTGGATTGTGTGAGTAAATTTGCTCTCACCCTGGAAAACACCTAACATCGTAAGGCAGGGAACCCTGTTTCTAGAGTTTTCCCAGAGGAAAATCAACTCTTTTGCTGCTTTCCAGTTGAAAGTTGGAATTTCAACATGGCGGCACATTGTTTGCAAACATCATCTAAAGCTTTACTTTCAATAAGCAAACATAATTTTTAATTTCTACTGTTTTGTAGTTTCAGGCGCTTCATATAACACTGATTTTCGATGTATTCTTATTTGTGTGTCTTGTAATATAAACATCTTTCCACCACATATTGCTGTTATTGACGCGGAGCGGCCATATTGGAAGTCGGCCTTACAAGGAATAAGTTGTGGTAGTCAAAGCTGCTCCCCAGTTTCCCAATCGGAACTCTGACTTTGGAGGGAAATCTAGTTGATTTTTCTAACTGGGAAGTCAGAAATTCCCAGTTCCGAGTACAACTGGAGTAAAATGGCATTAATGTAGCAAAAGTTCACTTCCTGGAGGAGGAGTATGACATCAAAAAGCGAGAACATAGAGAATTAGGGCTGAAATGATTAAGTGGATTAATCACAATTAATCGATTATTGAAATAATCGACATAATTAGTAATTGATTAATTGTAAAATGCCAGTAATTAAGCCAAAACTCTACAAAAAAAATACATTTGCATTTAAAATGGGGAAGAAAAAACCTTTGTCTGTTAATTATTTACCCAGAATTCCTCAATTGTCAGTTTTAGACTCACCTGCATCAAATTGAGGAAAAAATTTAATAAATAAAAATACAAATAAATCTCCTACTAAGCACCATTTGCTGTCCAGTTATTAATTAGTTAATGCAACCCACCTCAAAAGCAGCTATTGTTGCATTTTTGGCAATAAAATTAAATTGAATTATTCATTTGCATTTTTATGTTTGTGGTTTATGTGGCTAAATAAAAATATACAGAATGTGAAAATTAATTATATCAATTAGTAGCAAGACCTGTCACAATAAGCAATAAATCAATCACATGACAAATTAAAACAAACTCAATGATTCAAATATTAAATAATTCATTTTATTTGTTATTTCTGTTTATTTGTTTTGGATATTTAAAACATCTTCCAGTTTCAGTGTTTAATGTCCATTTGAATGTAAAGTTTGAGAATGTGTTATTACATTTATTATGACATTTCCACTATATTACTTAAATGGTCTCAAAACAACAATATTATTTAGCACAATAACTTCTGGGTCAATTTATCCTCTAGCAAAATTTATTGTGGCAGGCCTATTTGCAGCTCTACTGAGAATGCTTTTAAAATAATATACATGTTTCTTCCTCTTTGTGCTCAGGGATCGTACCACCACCGTGGTGAACGTGGAGGGTGACGCTCTGGGTGCAGGAATCCTCCACCACATCAACCAGCTGGAAATGAAAAAGCACCAACAGAAAGTAGCGGAGGAGCTGGAGGAAGTCAAGGTTGAATCTGTGGCAAACGTTCAGGCGGAGGAGGAGACGTCGCCGCTCGTCATGCGCCAAACCAAAATCCTGGAGGGAATGCCCGAAGCCATCGAGTCTGTCCTGTGAACCCAGACAGACTTCTCTCTGACCGTCTGACCTGAGATTTGTGATGTTGCTGCTGATCGGGCATCAGTGCGACCCGGTGTCCTTTAAAAAAACAAAAACAAAACAAACAAAAAAAAAAAAACAAGAAGGAAAGTTTACAACTTTGAAGGTAAAACGAAAAAGTCATCAAGAGTTTCTCTGCCGTGCATCCAGGATTCTAATTCAGGATAGTACATAATGCAATCCAGAAATATTTTTCTAATTAAATACTCAGCATAAGAGGTTAGTGGTTTCATTTTTGTTTTAGTTTTTTGCTCATATTAACGCTAAAATAGGCCAGAAACATCCCAACAAATGTTCAAGATTTGTTTGCTTCACTTACTGTAGCTCTCAAAAGTCCACAAAATCATATTAAAATGCTTAGTTTGTTCATTTTAAACTCCTTAATATATTATTTAAAAGCTAATTCCACATGAAGTGCAAAATATCCTGTTTAATTTATGTAGAAACCAAAATATTATGTGAGGAAATGATACAAACAAACAAACAAAAAAAACAAAACTGCAATAATCTGGTTGCATAAATGTGAACACCCTGAAACTTTTGATTCAGTTATTTATAGTGAAACTAAAATAAAGTCCTGCTACTTTTTCTGACATTAGCACATTTTCATCCTTTAGCTAAAGCCACAGTTTGCAGAGAGGTTACAAAACATCAAAACGATTTTATTGCACAAAGGTATCAGTCAACACATAAACTTTGGATTTTAACATGGATGGGGACATTTTTAAGAGCCACTGCAGAGTAAAGACAGAAACAGCCTTTAATGTTCTGTTTTCTGAACATTATGGATTCTTTTATTTGTATTTACCATCAAATAGAATCATTGATACATGATACATTCCATCGCTTGATCATGTCTGATGGAAACAGTGATGATAGATGCTATTTCAAGTGAAAATAACTGATTTTTTTGTTTTGTAATTAGATGAAGTTGAATTTGCAGCTGAATTTGGTTCCAAATCATGAAAAGTAGATTTTTTTCCCCCTACGTTATATTTGGGTTTGTGTTGGCAAATCATGTCAAACATTATCTCCAGAAATGTTAAATATTGGGTCTATATTTTGGTTATGCTTAATGCTACATTATGAGTCAAACATTGACTAAATATGGTAGAACATTAATGTCCTCATGTAGGAAAGATCACTTAAATCCCCCTGAATGCTCAATGTTGACCAAATAGAAGATTGGATTGTTACAAGAGTTTTTCGACTTGGCAAGAAACTGGACCTGAATTTATTTCCTAGCTTTGGCAGTGAAGGTCTTCCATATTTTCCAGATATCTGAAACCATGGGGAAAAAAAGTGATCTGATGCTTGCTCCCTATTTTCAAGCTGATTTTCCAATTATGTCAGAGGTTTATAAAAACACTAACACCTCAACTACCTTAAAGCTCAGCTAGCTCACCAAGCTAGCTAGCTCAGCTAGCTTGGTATCGCAGCAAACTAATTTTAGCTTCTTTTTAATAAGTTATCAGCCTAATTTTCTTTTCAGACTTAACCTTTAAATTTATTTGTTATAATGTATTTTATCTGTACTGCTAAAAACTTTTGGAAAGTATGTTGGTGACAAATTTGTAAAGTATGCTAGCTAACTAACTCGCTAAATCAGTGCTAACATTCAGCTAACAGTTTAGAATAGCATTTATCTTTTAGCTAAGTTTGTTTAGTCAGACTGCCTTAGTTAGCAGATTTTATGTTTATATAAGTTGTAAGCATAACTAAAAATTTGATTTATATATAGTCAGACATTAACTGATATCTAAGGGTCATACTGTAGCAGCTAAATCAAATGGGTTTTACTGTAATTGTTCACTTTTTGCTAAAAGCCTGACACTTGTGAAGACACTAAAACTACCAAAATGGCTCCTGTTATGGCCACCATGTTGTATTTAAATCTGGGTGCCATTTGTTATGCAATTCTTCTTCCTGGTTACACAGAAAGCTAGCCAGAGCACTGTAAAAATGAAAACATGAAAAATACAGAATGGAAAGGATTGGATGTAAATGTTGACAATAATTACATGTTTGGTGACTGTGTGGAAACACTAGTGTACACTACATAGTTATTCAAAAGCAGTTATAAGTGAAAACATGTTTATTTGGCAGCCATTTTTAAATTCAACATGGCAGCTATAATGGTATCAATACGTAATAATTTCTTCTAAGGATATACATTAAGTTGTCTAATGATTTAAATGTTTCATTAAGTAAAAACAATTAGATGCTGAACACGTTCATTAAATAAATTTGTTTAATGAATATACAGCATTTTTTTTCTAGGCAATTTTAGTAAAAATTTCCACAATTTGGTACACAAATAAGTTGTGAAAAATACTTATTTATATAATTTAAATAAGTCTGGAAATGCATACATCAAGAAATAGATGCTAATTTTAAATGTTTCAATCATGTACTTCAATAAATACTGAAATAATTGTTTTTACATTATAATTTCAAATGAAAATTTTCTACATTTAATTATTTGTTCTAATAAATTGAAACATTGAAGTAATTATATATTGCTTATTTAATATATTATTGTTTAATTTAAATTCTTATAAGTGTAAAAGTTATTTGGCAAATTTGAGGCACTTTTGGTAAAAGACGAGAAAATTATGGGGATCAAAATAGATGTGAAATTCAGATTTTTGCGTAAAGTGAGCAATGTTGATCTTTACAACTCTCTGCTACATAATTAAGTAAAAATAAAAATGCAGAATTTCTACTAATTATCAAAAACAATGCTTTCCAACAAATACTGACAGGATCTCGTCTGACTTCAAGCAAATTATCGGTGCACCTTGTTTTGTTTGGCACTCCAGTCTGAAAATCAAACATTTCGCTTAGATTAAAAAAAATGGTGTCTGGTTTGAAAATATGTTTCACTTAAATGAAAGGTTCTCCCTCTGTTTACACTCTAACACTGGACCAAAACGCATGATGAATACGCCGTAATTCACATAATAATAATTATTTTTTTGTCTATTATTTGATCTTTTTGTGCTGTTAAACTACACTGGATGTTATAGGATGCTATAGATAATATTTGTCTGGTTTTAAAACCAAACATGGTGGCAAAAATTTTAACTTTAGTTAATATTGGTTGTACAACGGAGTATTAGGGGCACGCTAAGAAAAGTAAAATTGTGAGAATAGAGTCATAATATTAGAAGAATAAAGTCTAAATAATATGAGAATAAAGTTGTAGTATCATGAGAATAATTATAATATTACAACATTATTGTCGTATTATTTTGACTTTATTCTCGCCTGACTTTATTATTACAATACGACTTTATTCTCATAATAAAGTGTTGTACTTTATTCTCATAATATGACTTTACACATAATATTATGACTTTTTTTCCTCATATTATTACCACTTTACTCTTGAATTAATTCTAGTTTCTCGTAATACTACAACTTTCTTGTATTATTTTGACTTCATTCTTGTACAACTTAGTATGACGTTATTTTTCTTAAAATGACTACTCGTATTATTTCGAGTTTAATCTTCTACTTTATTCTCATAATTTGACTATTTTTGTTTTACTTCGACGTTATTCTTGTACTCTCGTAATATACCCGTAAAATTGAAACTTTATTCTCATGTTATTGCGACTTTATTCTCGTATAATTCGTGTCTATTCTTGTACTACTATGGCTTTATTCTCGTAACATAACTTTCTTGTATTATTTTTGACTTCATTCTCGTGCGACTTTATTCTCGTAATATTTTAAGTTTGTTCTTATAACTTTATTTTTCTTATCCTCGCCCTGATCTCTGTCATATGGTTGAAAAGTTAGCTTGTCTGTTTTATTCTTGCATATTTTTATTACTCTGCCTGGTTGATCCTTCTTTAAATGAAAATCAGTCCCTGTTGTTGACATTGTTGCTCCTATTTTTAAAGCTTAGCTGTTTGTGAGCCCCACGTTTCTGCACGGTGTGCTCTTTACATTTTGGGATTATTTTGGAGGGAATAATCTGGTGCTGTTGTCGTTTGTGCCAAATCTACAATCTCTCTTTGAAAGCTGCAACTTGACCAATAAGCCCCTGCCTCCCTCTAGTGGCTGTAATGTGAAAATGCTATAAAAATGCTGTGGTGCAAAGCAACATTTCCTATTTATTCATGTTATTTAACATTAAGAAGGTGATTCTGATCCAGTGCTTGCTCATGTGATATTATGTATTCTGTGAAAACCACTGCAGTGTGAGGGTTTATTTTAATTTTTTTGTGTGGACTCTTGGGAATGTGGAAATTGAGTAAAGATGTCACAAATGTCTGCTTTAATTAAAAAAAACGAAGAAATGTTTCAGTTATTAGACATATCAGATTAATTAACCTCACACTGAGTTGTACGACTTCTTGGTACATGGAATTTATATCTATATATATATTTGATAATTTATTGTGATTTGTTTAACTTTTATGAATCATTTTTACTTGTTTTTTTTAACACTATATACTTTCCCCTTCAGTTTTCAATGTTTCTACCGTAAAAACACACTTTATAGCCTCAATCCTGTGGAGACTTTTCTTCTCAAACAGAATGTAAGTAATTTTTGCTCCTACTTTTAGTGCTTAAAATGACTGCTATGTTAACTGTGACATGTCTGTGTCTAACATTGTAGAGCCGTTTGCTGTTAGTCCTGCTGCCTGTCTTCATTAAAGATGTTTTCTTTTTTGTTTTTGACATGAGTGTTGTATTTATTAATCATTTATTTTGACGTAATTCAAAAATATCCTTGAAAGGTGGATTAATTTTAGTAATTCAATTCAAAAACTGAAACTTACACGAGCAATTGATGATGGCTTAGAACTGATGAAAACCCAAAGTTGTGTTTTTCAGAAAATTTTAATATTACATAAAAAAACTAAATTATTTTTAACAGAGAAATGTCACGCATAATAAGCCTGGTAGTCGTAAATCAGACAATAATAGGCATCCAGTTTATGGGTGATAAAAGACAAATGGACTTTAATAAAAAAGCAGGATATTAATAGAAAGTTGAGTGGAAGGAAAATCTACAATAAAAGGACTGGGCTGTTGCTCACATGTCTGAGTTATGACTTTTTTTTCCTGACTTCTATTACTCCCCCCCCCTCTGAAAATTCTGAAAAACAAGAACATTTTGAAAGTAATCTCAGAAAGTTTTTATAAAAAAATTCTAGAATTTTCTTTTCTTTAGGTTGGATTAAATTAAAACAAAATTTTGGACTTTTGAAAAACAGAAATTTCCATTTGTTCTTTTTTTACAAAACATTTCTGAGATTATTCCCAAAATTTTGAGGAAATGTTTGACTTTTCAAAAACAGAAATTTTCTTTTATTTTTTCTAAAAAAAAATTTTTCATCTCAAAATTTTTGTTTTTTAGAGCAAATTTTTGACTTTTCAAACTCAGAAATGTTCTTGTGCCTCAGAAATTTTCTAGAAAAAAATCTAAAAAAAATTAAGCTTTTGCTGGCAAATTTTTAACTTTTCAACCTCAGAAATTTCATGTTTTTCCAATTAAATTTCTGAGATTCATCTCAAAGTTTCTGAGTTGCTTTTTTTTGTGTGGCGGAAATCTGTTCTTTTTTTTATTTGATTTCCCCTCCCCGCTGTCTATACTGGCTGTAATCCACCGTTGTATTTTTCTCCCCGCTCTAAATTTGCGTCTGTGAATCAGGCGTTACACTGTAAATTCCCACAGTCCTGAACGCAGCAGGGATGATACCTCAACATCCATCCAACCTGCCGCTGCTAGCAGGTTGATAGCTAACCGGAGAGTTCAGCGCGGCGCGGCTTCATCATGAGGACGTCCCTCCCTCGTTAACCAGCACCGAGGACTCCCACGGCTCCCCACCCAGCTGGACTCATCGCCCCATCGCGGAAAGAGAGATGACGACCCGGTCGGAGAGAGAAAAAGCCCAGAAACTGAACGAGCAGCATCAGGCCATTCTTACCAAACTGCTGCGAGAAGAGGACAACAAGTACTGTGCAGACTGTGAGGCTAAAGGTAGGCAGGACACGGTCCACAGTGACCGGGGGACACGCTTGGACATTGTCCACCATGCACAGCAATGCATGTCTCTGCTGCATTTTACACTGACATGTTTGTAATTTTCATTAATACATTCTAATCACTCAGGGATTAAATTTACAAAACTAAAATGTCATTTTTTAAAATTTTATTTTCAAGGTGGGATTGAATTAAAATAAATGGGATGACAAAACTTCCGCCGAATATTTTCAAAATAAAACACTTTTAAAAGGGCAATATTATATTTCTACCATTAAAAATGTTTTTTTTAAATTAAAATTGTGTATCTGAGCTGAATTCGTTAATTTTTTTCCTTAAAAATAATTGTCTTCTGTTTTCTGTTTATATGAAGTTTAAATGCCTTTCTTTTATTATGTACCTGAACGCCTCTTTCTTCCGGTTGTAAGTGGGTTCACTGTGGGTAACTTGAGGCTGTAGTATCGATGTCGTGTCCTTGACTGGGTTATTAATGAGTGGAAAACGTGCGTGTCCCGTGTAGCAGCGTGGAATCGGAGGTGTTCTTGACTCTCTGATTGCGTCCTGTTTTTTTAAAAAAAGGAAAGGGGGAAAAAACACACTGGCATTCTGTTGCTGCAGCATCTTCACCAGACTCCATTAGAAAAAACGAAACTTTATCATCCTCTTGCACAAAATCATAAAATACAATATGAGAAAATACGTGTGATAAAAGCGTAGACATGCTTCCTTAATTCGGCATATTTCAGATGTAATTAAAGTGATTCTTATGTAGACTGTGCAGAAATGTGTACGCATTTAAATCAATGGTTGAGCTACAATTTCCAATAAAATCTTGCTGTATAATCAGGCATTGCTATTATTGCATATCAATGTGAAAGGATTCACTTTTTAATTAGTAAATTGGGTTTTTAAAGGTCACATATGCGGGTTACCTCTGGGTGAGATGACGTCTCTTTTGCGTCATCACTGCGCCTCTTCTGCAATCAGTGAGTCAGTGATTCATCTATCGGCTCTTTCTCTGCTAATTCTCTGGAATTGAGGAATCGTTTTAGAGCTGGGTGGATTTTCAATCAGTTTTTTCATAGATTTATCATAAATCAAAACATGAATATTCTGGCACACATACAGGGAAATACAGGGGTGTTGTTTTAATTAGTGGAACACCTCTGCAGGGTTGTTCAAAGTGCAGCCCGGGGGCCTTTTTGTGGCTCTTGGAATAATATTGTGTGGAGAAGATTGGTATAAATCTGGTTCTTGGGCATATGGTACAATGCAAATGGTCACTTTCTGTAGTTAGGATGAGATTTCAAAGGCAAAGAACTGATGCAGCTGCTGACAACCACTCAGAGTGCTGAGCTCTGCTGCCGTTGATCAGCTCTTTTAATCTTTGGAGTGACACTGCATGTAGTTATTTCCTGCCAGCTGCAGGGGTGCGGCTGCACGGCTACATGACGAAACGCTGCAGAGTGCTGATTCATCTCATCCTCTGAGCTGTAATTTCACCCTTTGTCCTGTGTGTCTTCACACACTGCCCTACATTTTTCCCTCCATGTGGATCCATGACAGACGAGATTCTCCCTCATATCAGTTTCGGTCGTTCATTGTGTTTGTCTACTAGAGTTCAGCCTAGATGTGAATCAAGTGCTGCACAAGCTGTCTCAGTTCTTGGCTTGATGTCAGCATCAGTTTGGTTAGAAATTATGAATTTTCCTGGTTGGCACATTCTGTGCAACCTCAGCAGATCTTGGCTAGTATCTGTTTTTGACAGCAGTTCACTGTCTGATGTGTGAAATACAAGGTCAGCTTTAAAATAAATGCATATTTTACTGCAGAAGCTTAACTTAACATTGAACATTTTAAGAAGAAAAGCTACCTTTATTTCATCATATTTATTCATAGACAAAACGTGTAGTTTTTTTAAACAAAAAAAAACATTACTTATACTAAATTAGCATATTTATGCTACAATTGTACATTAAAGGAACAAAATTTAAGATTTGTTGTACTGTACCAGTGATGGCTACTGCTAACTAAAACATTAGTTGTGCTAAAGCTTAAGCACTAATCATAACCATTAGTTCTGCTAATGCTAGAGTGGTAAACCAGCATGGTATTTAGCGGAAGCTAACGCTAAAACATTAGCGGAACTTCAAACATGTCGATACATTCTTATGTTGGTCCTAATGAGATTAAATTTGTTAGCAATCCTCAACAACTATAAAGCTAACTCTGCGGCTATTTTTTTAATCAATAGTAATGTTAAACTGTCTACAGAAATGCATTCTGGGTACAGAATAAACATGATTTGCTTATTGTGAGTGATGAACATACAGGAAATGGAACTGCAGCGTAGTTTTCTGCAACTCCAAAATAAGAGCATGAATATAAACATCTAGCCACTTAAAAAATTCTTAAAAGCAGACAAGCAAAACTTCAACATGGATGTCAATCTTAATTGAACTGAAAGTTCATAAAACAGACAAATAATTTAGCAGTTTAAAATTGATCAGGGAAAATTAATTTAGGGGAAGCTAAGTAGGCTAAACGTTTTCAAAGTCAGCAAGAAAGATAAATCGTAGGGCAAGGTTAGTGGCATCAATTAACTCATTCTTTGGTTACCTAGCAACTCACTCACTCTTTGGTTCCCTGGCAACGACCTGGTGAGTAGCTTGCACAGCAGCAGTTTAAAGTTTCACCATTGTGACTCATAACAGCTTAAAATAAAATAAAAACAACAGCATGGAGTAAAATCTGGATAAAACAGGAAACATCACATCACCGGTTTGGCAGTGTTTAAGATATTCAAAGCAAAAACAAATCAATAATTATTGATATTGACTCACACAAAAAGCTTATATTGTGAGACATTTTTCAGCCATATTTTCCAGCTCTACTAAATCGCTGGACGAAAAATTTGACTTTGAACTGAAAGTCGAGCTCTAAAGATTTAGGTCTGAAGTTATATTTCATTTTTAAAAAATGAACAAACAAAATCTTGCTAGAACATTTTTTTTAATTATTTTTTTTCTAGTAACTTTTTCTCAAATTAAAAAGTCTACACAGATTTGATCATTATCGGATATAACTGTCTTTTAAAATATGCGACTTGGGTCAAACCTTTTGGGGTTTCCTTTCACAAACTTCTTATTGTAACTTTTAACATTTACATTTTATTAAAAATGACATAAGATCAGAAATTGGTACTCCTTTTACATTGTCATATCTTTTGAGAGATGTTTATCTCATATCCAAACAAACGTCTCGGCTGAATTAAAATAATCTGAATTGGCTAGGGGTTTGAATAATTGTGGATGTAATTTAAATCCTTCCTGCAATGCCGTTTATCGCCAGCAGGTGGAGAACTCTTCACTGTCTCAATTGGTGTCTTTTTAGTTTTTCAGCAGATGTTGCATCTATAAATGTCTGGTTTACAATCTATTATATATTAAGACATTTCTCGTGTTTTTGTTTCCTTATCTGTCTGTTTAGCTCATAATTGCTTCTGAGTATTCATCATTTCTTAACATTTATATTCTTCAGATTTTTCTCTTCATATTTCTTGGCTCTGCATTCCCTCAGGTGAACAGCAGGGGGCAGCACAGAGCTGCTGTGTTTTTCCCAAATCGGAGTCTTCTCTACGCTGCTGCTGTTTTCCAGCACTCGAGTTTCCACGCTATAGTTCTGTAATTTACAGTGAGGGAAATTTGTATTAATTAGCAAATGGAGGTTGTTAACCTTCCGTAAAGGAGAATTCAGCACATAGATGGTTTATTTTCCTGCTTGCAGCAGCAGCACTCAGCCTCTTAACCCAAGATTAATGGTTTCCTTCAAAAAATTAAATAAAGAAAATATAAAAAATAAACCACACTATCTTGGCTAGGTGTACGTTGAATATTAGGAGATTTTTAGGATGTTTTATTGGAGAAATTATGTGAAAGTGTAGACTAATAAAGACATGAAATAATGCTTTTTAATAGCTGTCTGCTCAGTTTTTTGTGGTGCAGAGCAAGAGGTGCAACTAGGAAAAAACAGAAAGGTTTGTTGCTAAAGGTACTGGTTGTTCAAATAGTGCTGTCTCCATCTTTATTAATGTAAAATTGAGTGGAAGGAAAATGTGTGGTTTAAAAAGATGCTCAAGCAGCAGGGATAACTAAATCGTTGAGATTAAACAACGATTTAGTACAATACAAATAAACAATAATAAAATTCATTTTTTAAATAAGAAAATAAATATTTTTTGCCTAAAATGCAGTAACTTAGCATGCCCCTAGTGTACGGTTAATCATCTGTTGCTAAGAAATTCAACAGTGCAGGGTTGACCTGCAGATTGTTTTTCAATTAACCAATTAATAATTGCATTGCAAAAGGTGTTTAATTAATTTTTTTATATTACAGAATTTGAATCAGGTGAAGCTAAAACTATGCCACTTGAGAAGTTCTGGGTGTAACATATTTCCAGATAAATGCTTTTGGAAGTATAAAAATGTCCAAAAGGTGAATTTTTCACAGTGGTTTCCCTTTTGAACAAGCCCAAATCACCACCCCTCCACCTTCACCCCCTACAGTTAACATAAAGATATTTAGGCTCATTTGGTTTTTGTTTTTCCTGCAAGACAGAACATTTCTCTTCCAATCATCAGAGCGACATTCTGAACATCATCTGACTGTTTACTTGAAACATTTCAGCTTTGAGCGCAGCTCATTGTCTCAGCTAAAAGGGGTTGGCTGTGAAGGAGTGCAGCCACCGTTTCCTCCTCTCTGCCACTGTCGCACACTTCCCAACACAGCCGCCCTCCAGTTGTTCTGCTGACTGTCCTCAAGTTGACAGTTGGGGCTTTAATTTCATGCTCTGCTAGCTGCCCCCCTCTCCGCATCTCTTCTTGTCAGTTTGAAAGCTCAGCTGTCACTCATCAAGGCTCCTGGGTGTTTCTCAATGCCTGTGTCTCAATGTGCTGGGACGCCTTGCTTTGTCTGTCGCCGACCGTGTTTCACTTTGTATGCGTGTGCCGTCGTTGGACATGACACCAGCTGCGTTTTGTTTGTCTATATTCTGCTTACATCGAGAAAAAAAAAATCTAAATATCACTTCTAAATAAGAAGTGATATTGAAATCACACGTGAATTAGCTTGTTCACGCGATATAATAAGTTTGCAAAAAATATGGCGGCGATGGATGTAAACATTAGCCATTAGAGGAGACGTTAGCGTCTTATTCAGCCGTTGGTCTAAAAAGCTACGTAAAAAGCTACGTCTTTTTCTTTTTGATTTTTATTAGCGGTTGACAAAAAACGTTCGGTAAGCATTACCGCCAGTTTTCAACACATACGAATGACAACTTTTTACGAACTGTGCGATGCTGTGAGAGCTCCGATGGAGTCGGCTGTACATTATTAGCTGCATCCTCCGAAGGACGATGTCCGAAAACAAAACAAAAAAAAACCCACACAAACCACGTAGAAGACTATTTCCTGTTGTCTTCTTCGTGGCTTTCGATAGTAGCGTTCGGTTGTTGATCACGTGACTTGTGAGACGTAAAAATGTTCCGTCTCAGCCAAACGTTTGTGTAATTCTGATTTTGGATACGTTAATAAATAAATCTTTGACATATTCTCCTTTTGAGATTAATTTACTTTGCTTTCTACTAGCCTCCCGTTTGAACATAAAAAACGCTGAACTGAATTCTCCTGCAGTCACCTCACAACAAACACATATAAAGGGAGATATAAAGATGGCTACTCATAAACACGGCAAAAGCAAGTATTCAAACACATTCTTACACACAGCTGTAGTATCGTTAACCAAATTGAAATTACGAAAAATAAATCCGCTTAACGAAAACACGCCAATTTCGAAAAAAGCATTCACCTTTTCCAATAAAAAAAATTGTTGCGCTGTTTTTTTCAGGATTTGGTAGTATTTTCTCACATGACTTGGGTCAAGCAATTTGGATTTCCTCACAAAATTTTAAAAGTTTTTATAGACTATCAGCTTATTTCCCAGCACAAATTTATCACCTCAGGTTTGTTTTACTTTTTAAACTTTGCTGTAGTTAAAGAGATAGGAATCATTCCGTATCTAGACCTCTGATATGGAAATTTAAAAATCTGAAATATCCTTTACCTCATTATTGTGGCATTTAGCAAATAGAAATAATTTTGGTAATTCTAACTGACCTAAAAACGAGAAATGTGGTCTGATTTAATATCAGACAATAAGATAAAAATTTGTTTTTTTTTGTAATGTCAGGTAATATGCAAATAAATTTGATTTTACTAATATCACTTGGTTAACTCTTTTTTTCTAACATATTACACCACAGAAAAATAATAAAAGTATGTATGTAAGGTATTTTTGAATTTTAGCAATTTGTGTTATTGTATCGGGTCAATATTGGTATTGGCCAATACTTAAAGGTGCAATATAGTTATCGTATTGGAAGTGAAAAAGTTGTATTAGGACACTCCTACTGTAAATATACTTGTCTTTTCTTATTGTTTTTTGATTTGGATAGTTTATCAAACCAATTTTTCACAAAGCGTGGTGCCCTTTTAAGATGGGCACCACGCTTTGTGAAAGTGGTTCCAATAAGATGGACATATAAAGTTTGTAAATATGATCACATTATCAGTAAAACAGAGATAATTTGAAAGCAGACCAAGCTGAAGTCTGATAGATATTGATAGATTTCCAACAGATAGAGTCCAGCTTACAATGGCTGAGCTGCTTGATTTTGGCTTAACACTCATTCAGCTGCTTTAATGCCCCCTCAGGCTGGATAGCGCATTAGTGCCACTGCATTAGCACGATGATGCTCTTAGTCAAACCCAGCAAGCCCACTAGGCTTCCTGCACCACCATTATGTAGCCTGGATCCATAAAAGTTAAGCCGTTGCACTTTATGTGTTTAAAGTCACAAGTAAGCTTCATGTTCTGGACGGGGATGGAGCATGAGTGCTGCGGCGGGATTGCGGCCACCAGCCCATTAAAATAATTTCACTGTCATTTCTGTGCCGTCTCCTATTCATCCCCATAGAGATTTGGTTTGAGCCTGGGTAATTTTCTGTCTCTTTCTACATGCTGGTTGTTGCATTCCTGTGACAGATTTCACTGGAGACCACTTAAACCTAAGACGGGCTGGAAAAATAAATCAATTATATATTACGTGATAGACACATGATCAGTATCAACAGATAATAATCAACATATAGGATTTTCACTGAGCTCAGATCCAGAACCGCACTGCATTCTGGGAGATGTAGAATCAATGTTGGTGGAATCAACTCTCTCACTCTTTGGTTACCTAGCAACAACCTGTTGCTCTATCTATCTATCTATCTATCTATCTATCTATCTATCTATCTATCTATCTATCTATCTATCTATCTATCTATCTAT
>CAEFZY010048932.1:0-18295 GCA_903066815.1 Brachyrhaphis roseni
TGACACACAGGTAGAGAAGAAGCGGAGAGACTGTTTAGCCAATCAGAATGCAGAACACAATGCACCATGCAAATCCGCGAAGCAGCGAGACCGTGAAAGGTGAACCGCGATATAGCGAGGGTTCACTGTAATGTAGAAATAATACAGTGACACAAAACATGAGGTATCCAAAAATAGCCTTCATTAAACTTTACTCCAGGTATATATTGGATGATACTTGGGGTGGGAGATGTGGACTTATTATCACGATATCTTGTGGTACGACTACAATAGTGACTATAAGGGCTATTTATTACTTCTTTTTTAAGTAACCTAAATAGCTGCAATTGTGTCACAGCGACTCCACAAATCATGCTCTTTAAAAACATTCCCATTAGTAATGCGTTTCTTTAGGACACCAGTCACAAAGAAATGTAATTTATTTTATTAAACTGCAATTGGTAGCCTCATTTAATTATATTTTCAAATGTATTGATATTTACAGATGCTTTCATTAAAGAAACAGTAGAGAAAGTATTACAGCTATTAAATTCCATTGAGTGAAATTTATTGTGACAACAATAAATCAATATTATTTTAATAAATTCATCACAATAAATAATTAACAATACAATAAATGTCCACCCTTGACATAAAAAAAAATGAAACCAATGACACATAATTTAAAAAGAAAAAGTTCACATGATGGAAAAACTAACAGAAGCTCTGAACACATTCTGTGTGTTGTGTTCACACAGAATGTTTCGATGCTCAATTCTATTTTTCTTTAAATCTGATTTTATTTGCGTTGTTGTTCATGCTACTAATTAAATGTGATCGCAATGAGACTTCTGTGTGAACGGCTCCATCACTAACTCTCATCACAGTTGCTATGGAATTCCTATGGCAACAAGCTAGCCTCAAGCTTAGAACTAGCTATCTTTTTGTTCCCATCTAATTTTTAAACAATATAAGTACATTATAGCTATTACTCGATTACAGTTTTTGAGTACTCCACTTTCTTTTTCTTGGTATTGAAGCCAAAGTTCATCTATGCTTTGTGCTGCGATTTAGTAGCACAGATCACTTCCAGTTCAGACTGTTGGAACTATGTATGGTTTGCTATTAAAAATATTTATCAATTGCACAACTTTGTTCTGTATTGAAATGTTAATAAAATGAATTAAAAACATTGCTTACATCTTAAATACATCTTAAATCCAAAAACTTAAGCTGAAAATTTTATATATCAGAAACCCTAAGAAATTCCACAATTACATTGAAAAAAGGAAAGAAAAATATCTTGAATGCTTCCAGAAATACAGTAAATGACATCATTCAAAGGAAAATTTAATTGCAGATGGTAACACAAAGTAACAAATTGGTGGTGGTAACAAATTAATAACAGTCTATCAGGAATAAATCTGGCTTTAGATGGAGTAGAACATCAACATTTAAGCTTTAAAACAGAAAATATTTTGTTTTTCAGACTGGATGAGGAGCATTCAGTACTTAGACAATTCTAATTGTGACCATCTAAAGTCATTTAAGTAACTGAATTAAAATTGGGTCATAAATGCTGAAAATAGAAACATTTATTGTAATGAGAAATTTGGCTTAGTTTCTTGAATTCAGCTCCAGGTGAAAGAAAAATGGGCTAAACGACATGAATAAATAATATTTCTAATCATTAAATTATATTTCTAATCTTCTCCTGGATTCAGTTTGTTTTTCTCCACAATATGAGCCAGAAATATCCTGCGGTAGAGAGGTGGCATGCTCCAGTGTGTCACCTCCAGCCACGACTTGACCTTTAAACACAACCTACTCTGAGCAGCAGCCTGTTCTCACGGGAGAAGGAAAGAAAAGAAGAAATCTCTGGTCATACGCCAACATTTCAAATAGGTAACCCCAGAGAGCTGCTTCACTATAACACTATCTCTTCCTCTTTATCTTACCTGACTTTAATTACTGCAGGCGCACCACTTTGAGCAGTGAGGGGGAAATTAATGGGAAGGATGAAATACGTGATTACATGCTCATCTTTCTGTAATGAACAGAAACAGCGAAGCAGCTCGTGTGGTAAGAGGCCAAAATGGTGAATATTACATGAATTGGAGTTGTTTAACATTAGCTGCACATGCATTCACTCCATGAACTGATGCCATCAAAGAATGCAGAAATTTATCTTGAGGCAAAGTAAAAATGTTGATCTAATTCTGGGGCTGGGGCTGGGGGTGAATACTGAGCCTGAAGAGGGAAAACCCATAGCAGGGACGATTATTACAAACGTGAGGATATTTAGACACAGAACTGGGGAAAAGTATGTGCTCCCTTATGGATTTGATCTTTTTTTGTCATATCTTTCTGTGGTGAGCTGCAAATAAAAATATGATGGTGAGATCCATAATATTTTGCGGAGTCTCTCTTTCTGACTGTTGGATCTTGAGCTCTGACCTTAACTGGGACAAGTGAGACCCGGCAGTGATTTGGACCGGTGTTTTTCAAAGTGAGGGCCACCAGGCGGCGCTGTGGGGGCCTCAGAAAGTTGGAAGGAGGATTTGAAAAAAAGAGTAATCTTATGCTTTTCATCATAATTTTTTTAATGTTTTTCAATCATTTTTCAAAAAAAATAAAAATTTACATTTTCTGACTGGCTGCCAGTTAAATTCATCAACTTGCTTCACTCCTCAAGCTAGTTTCAAAAGTTTCTGGCAAGTACAAGACCAAAGAACCTCTGCTGCAAAAAACCATCAGAATAAAATCTGATGTGATTAATATAAAATATTCAATATTTTCTTATAATCAAAAGAGGGGATTGTGATGAAAAATGTTATTATCTGGTAATAAAGTTGTGATATATTATCTGAAAATAAACTTTTCTTCCACAAACTCATGGCCATCTAAAATCGCAAGATATGAGGGAGCATTTATCATAAAAAATGTAATGGTTTTGGATAAAATCAACACTTGAAAATGAGTTGTATTTACTGTGGTTGAATGTACCTATTTATTTTTCTTTTAACTGAAACATTTTTTTATTTATTTTAACTTTTTTATCTAGAACATTTAAGAAAGAATCTGAAAGAGCAAACACTTTTTTCAGAACTGTTATTCTGAACAGCTGAGGTCACATGACAGTAGTCAACATTTACACCATGGTTTTATTTGTACCGTTGCTCAGTAACTTGTTGACAACACTTTTGAGCAGAAAAAGTGCAAGAAAAAAAATCCTTTTTTTCAAAGATTTAGTCATTTTTTATAATAGATTCCATGATTTAGGTAGGAAAACATAACCTTTTTCTATAAAAAAGACAGAAAATGGGATATCAGAGATGGAAAGTGTATGTAATCAAGCCACCAGAGGATCAGTGAACAAAGAAATGAGACTTACTTGAGGGTGAATTGTTCCACAGTGGAGTTGGGCATCAGGTAGAGCAGGATCTTCAGTGTTTCTCCAGGTTTGAGCGGTTTCTCTGGCAGCCTGAGGAACATGTTCTTGTCCAGCTGTTTGTCCACCAGCAGCTGCTCCTGACTGGCCTGGTAGAGACTGATACTCCCGATGCGCAGCAGAGGGTGCTGTGACAGAGGTTCTCCCCTGGCCCCGCCGCCCCCTCTGTGACCCTCGCTGCACTCCCCGTCCAGATTGGGCTCGTGCAGCGTGTAGTACAGCTCGGCCTGCAGAGTCTCACTGGTTAATCCATCCAGGAGCCCGTCGCCGGAGCTTTTCCTGCGGCCCAGCGGTGCCACATTGGCGTTGAACCAGGACGGAGGCAGCTCCAGCTGCGCCAAGCACTTGGCCAGGTTGCCCCTCATGCGGCAGGACGTCTTGATTTCCCGGACGTCCCTGAAGCCATGCAGTCGGATGCACGGCAGGTTGTCCTGGGCTTTGAAGTCGTCCCAGTCACGGCCCGCAATGTAGAAGAACACCTGGACGATGGGATTGTTGGAGAAGACCCTCGCCTGGACAATGAAGGCCCGCACCTTCCAACCGACTGTCAGCTGCCCCGGGATGTCCAGAGGGCTGGCTGGCTGCAGCAGCTCCTTGGATAGAGCCTGGTCCTGGGCAAAAGGCCCAAAGCTTATGTTGATGGCAGGGAGGTCTTTTGTCTGGAAAACCACAAAACTCTCAGAGCGCTGCAGCGGATGTCCGGAGCTGCTGCTGCTACTGCCGCCGCCAACCGTTTGTCCTGTGATCTGGGCCTCTCGCAAGAAGAAAGCCAGTTGTGCATTGGACATTTTGAAGCTGGCAGGCAGATACACACTGGGTGGTGGAGGGCTGGCTGTCATCACTGAGGCGCTGAACAGGACATCCGAGCTGGTTGGGGAGATTTTACCTGCAAGAGCTGGGAAGAGAGAAACAAGGATCATTAAACTTTTCAACATATTCTTTAAAGGTGACCTCTTGTGCTTCCTTGAGGAAATACAACCACAATTCTTTGAAAAGCAGAAGAGGAGCCTGCTACACAACCAACAAGATGCAGCAAGTGGTTTCTGAATAGCAAGTCAATAACAAAACACACTCAAGCAGCGAATACAGTAATAAAATCAGCTGACCAGACATGCTGGAACTTCATTTAGTTTGCTAGGCAACGGGCAGAGCGCCATTTGGGTTGCTAGGTAACAGCACAGTGTGAGTTAACCAGCAGGAGTTTTTTTTAGTTTAGTTTCTTTTAGTTTTTTGCCTCGGGCGACCTTTGTTTGAGAGTGGTGGCAAGTAGGTAATGAAAGAGGGGGAAGACATGTGGCAAAGGTCATCTGGCTGGGACTTGAACCTGAACCTGTGACCTCCACGTCAAGGACTAAGGCCTTCATATGTGGGTTGTGCTTTACTCCCCCACCATGATAGCACCCCAACTAGGAGGTTCTTGAAACAACTTGTTTTCCAGACACCAAGTAGCATCAACTTATTGGCAATAAATGACTACATGTTTTTTTAAGTGATTGGGCTGCTATTAGAAGCACCTAAGACACAAAAGTATAAAAACATACAAAATATGAATTTTGCTTAATAATTATTATGTGGACAGAGAATCAGTAACACAAATGAATCAGAAAGTGAGACGGAGCCTCTTTGTCGTGTCAGCTGAGTGACAGAGTCAAACAGGTCAACACACATGCTAATCAGATAATGATCTACTGCTGACACACTGACACAGTCTGGTTTATATTACTGGTCTGTCAACAAGTCACACAAGGATAATTAAATTTAATATCAATTTGTATTCAAAATATTAGCAAAACAACAACAGGATGTTGTGAAAGTATTCCTCTATGAGGTCCCAGATGTTTTCTAAATAATAAACTTTTGGGCTACACCGATTGCAGTTTTCTGGCCAATCAAGATCTTTAAAAAGTCTGAATGCTTCCGATTTTGGCCGATACTGATTTATTTTTATAAATGTCAGATGTTGAACTTCAATGTTCCAATCTTATTTTATTGAAAAACACTGAATAGCACCTGTGAAACAATGCAAACTTGGCTTAACTTAGTGCTCTCAAATGTAAATGAAATGTCTACGAAAAACGTGTCAAGATATGCAGAAAAGGGTCAGGTGCTCAGCAAAATGCTTTGAAATCAAAACTAAAACCAGAATATTGTGGACGAAAAATCTAAAAACTAAGCTTTGATTTCTTGTCGTTTTGGCTTTTTTTTTTTTTTCTTCAGCCATTCATCAGCTGCAGGTCAACAAAACAAATTCTACAGCACAGATGGAATATATGGACTTAAAGTTTATCAGAATATTTTGTGGTATTTACTGCTGTAGTGATAAAAGCAATGATAAAAGGGGATAAAAAGTAGAGGGTTTTCATGTTAATAGATAATTAATTACTTAATCATAAGTACAGAACATCTTACAGATAACTACAGGGCCATTATAATAAAGATTTTCTCACTGAAGAACAAACAATGACTTAAAACAGGTATATTTTGCTACTCTCAAAGAGTGGAAAAAAAGTAAAACTAATAATTAATGTCAAGATGATCATGTGGAGTTTAGCAGTTTCACAATAAAACAAAAATATGTAATTTCTATACCATTGCTAAATGGCACAATAATCCGTACTCCATGGTTACCTGTGAACGCAGTAATGATTTGAAAACACCTATGCTTAGTTAGCCAAGCTATCAGCAAGAAGCCACAATCAATTAAAAAGCAGCATTTGCTGAAATGGTTTAGTTTTCCAAAATCACTCATCGACAGGTCAAATGAAAAACTGGTTCTAGGGGACATAGGCAGTCCAACAGGTGACCGTGTTTAAGTTAAAGTAGTATGAAGCATGGTGGCTTAGGCATCATGATATAAAGATGTTTCTAATGCTATGATACTGGACTTTATCAAATACCAGGAATGCATGACATCTATTAAGTTACTGAAGCAAGAAATGCTCTTCAAATGGGTGCTTTCACAAGACGACCACCGAGAAGAGACCAGTAAACAAGCAGCATCTTGGTTCTAGACCAGCAACACTGATGTTAGGGAGTGACCAGCCCAAGCCCTCGACCTTAACCCAATAGATAATTCATGATGTAACATCAGACATTCTGTTTCTGAGGAGAAATCAGGACATGCACAGACACTGTGGTCCAATCGTCCTGGATCAGGAAACCCGTTCACAAGTGCAAGAAGTTGGTCGACTTCATACAACAGATGTGAAGAAGTCCTCAGAGACTGTGCTTTTACAACTAATTATTAGTTCGGTGAGTGACGACAAAGCCAAATGTTTGTAAGCGGCCCATTATTAAATTCAACCATGTTTTGATTTGGAACAGACTTTGCAGTGTCCCCAAAAGCATTGTACGGAAACAAGAGCCTTGAAGGATTTTGAGCTTTACTCGCTGTTTTTAAAAACACACAACTATTATTTTTTAACCAACTGTACATAATACTCTAGCCTTAAGTCACAAAGTCAGAATCCTTCATTTTCAAACACCATACAATTGTTGAACGAATAAAGTAAGGTAAATAAACTTAAGAGTGAAAGAAAGAAAATGAGACATACTTATGAGAATTATCCAGAGTTGAGCACAAACACACAGTTGCCTGTCCCCATAGTCCAAATCAGAGATTAAAAGTCCCATATTCCAAGTGGTTTTATCATTGAAATCTCATCCTTTAAATCTAAATTCAAATTTAAAACCAAATCAAAGGTGTCCTTTTAAGTAAATCCTCTTCCAAAGCGGTGTTACTCCATATAAATCAGTTGGCTCTCTTAAAAATAAGAAATCTTTGCAGAATAAAAAATGAATGAGTGAACAAAACAGCTGAAAGCACCGGCAGTCCTTCACTCGCTCCGGTCCTCGCTGCCAGCTACACAGAGCTCCTTAAACTTGTGCTTCTCTTGACGCCTTGAAGCTAACTCTCTGTTAAAGCGTGGCTCAGCCTCACACGGCAGCGCGGCGAGTCCCAGACTGTGCATGGCTCCGGGACAGACCCTGACAGACAAGCTGAGCCTCCTCCCGGTTGGTGGGCTGTACAAGGACTATAGACAAAGCATCTGACGCTGGCCACCCCCCTTCCCAACTCTCACCCCCTCTACATCCCTACATCTCGCCACACCTAGTCTCCAGTCTATAATCACCGTGTTAGCTCTGGGTGATAGTCAGGACCCGCAGCCCTCTGAGGATTCAACTTACACCACACACAAGAAACACACTCCTGCCCGATTTATCTTCTCCCTCTCTAGCTCTCTGAACGTGTTCAGGCAGAGTCATGTGAGCCAGAGAGAGAAAATGAGGTGGGGGATGGATGTTTTGCTTGAATGCCTTAAGGCGAAGAGAGAGAGAAAGAGAGACAGAAAGGAGTGAGGAGGAGAAGTGAAAAAGCAGGGATTAAATAAAGGTTATTGATGAATTAGCTTAGATATGCTCCTCCTTTCTCATACGTCGACCCCCCTTCAGAATGCTCCGGCCTCATGAGAACAAGGGGTTACCGGCACAGGGGGAGGGGTGCACACACTGCCATGCTGCCTCACTAACATGTGCCTGGAATTCCCATAGTGAAAGAGGAATCCGCGGACCTGTGTGTGTTGGAGGGGGGTCTATAAGCTGAAAGGGAGCAACAAAAGGCGGACACTTACACCCATGGAGGAGACCCGACAGAGGCCGTCTCCTTATTACCCCAAAGCTCTCTAAATCACAGGAATGTGTACTCTCGTCTCGGTTGACTGACAAATCCACAACGTCCCACTCCAGAAGACATCCCACCGAGTCGTGCTCTGGGGTCCGCCATACAAAGCTCCCACCAGTGCTGCTGCATATTTTACAAGCCACACAACAACATAAAACTCAGACTCCACCACTAATCCGTGCCTCAGGAAAGGATCAAATATGTGCCTCACGTTTCAGGATACACACACTGTCTGCCTGCCAACTCCAATAATCAAAGTGGTGTATTTTTACCTCCCCGCTGTTAAAGGTCTATATGATATCACCACTGAGTTTAAACAGTGTTGCTACTTTGCTTTATTCCTCTCACTGTCTCGAGGTGGATGTAGCCTTCAGCTCTGACAAAACTTGAATCCCCAGATCTCCTGGCTCTTTAGCTACCTGTGAGGTGCCCTTGAGCAAGGCAATTCAGGGAGAGCATTTTTGAAAGGCAGGAAAACACCTGCTGCAGGTGCATCTTTTTTTCTTTTTTTTTATGAAAGAAAATGAGAGGGCAAAGGAAACTCAAGCTAACACCTCATTATACAGCTCTTTTGGTACTAATGACATTTATTGAACAGTAATTTGACAGGAAGAGAGATGGGGAAGGCTGGGAATCGAACCAAAGACAAAGCCTCTGCACATGGTGTGCCTGCTCGGTCAACAGCACCTATACACAAACTTTTTAAGAAAGGTGGTCTACAGTCAATATGCAGTTGGCGAAACCTACAATTGGGAGAAAGTTTTTTTCTTTTTTTTTTAAGGGTTTGTCTGCTCTGGTGGCCTTTGACAGTTGTCAGACAGGAAAGTGGGTTGTGTGAGAGAGGGAAGACATGCAACAAAGGTCATTGGGCTGAAACCTGCGATGGCCCCGTCACATATATGGAGGCCTTAGTCCTCCACATGTGGAGGCCTCCATATATGGGTCGGGTGCTTTACCCCTGCGCCACTGCCACGGCTGGGATTTCTTTTTAGTTATGTGGAAAACAGAACGGAGAATGAAGTCTAGAAACTAAAATATTTTATATGGTGTTTTCCTCTTCCATACTCATCAAGACCCGGAAACTACTCAAAAGTGTGCAGTAACATCTAGCCACTGCGCATGATGTAGAAAGAATCTATGGAAAAAATATCAAGCATGAATCACATTAGTGTGCTAACAGACCAACTGCAGTGGGACTCCATGACCACATGTATTGTTTTGGTTTCCCAGTGGGTCAGCAAAACACCTTTAAGTTGTATTGAAGCAATGTGAAATCTCAGGAGAGAATATAAACAATAGACATAAAGACAAGGTGGTGTACACATGTCATGGACACACCCAAAGGTATGTAGAGAACTAAGGTGTTCATTTTGTTTGGACTAAATTGGAAGGGAGCTATTCAGTCCAGCTATAGATCTGAAAAAAACAGTTCATGTCTCCATTTTACTAGAGGTACGTTTTCAAAATTCTGTTTCCTTATAGAAAGAACTCAACAGGTTAAACCCAGACTAAATTCAAAGAACCCACAGGCATGTGGCAATCTCTGCTCTGACTTGCTTGGCTTTTATTTTCTCCCAAGTGTTACCATTTTGTCATGACAGTTGGATTTTGTGCCCATCTTTGTACCATTACAAGACCTTGTACTTATCCAGAGCCCTTATGATTATGTACACCGCATGGGTTCACCTTCTAGGGTACAAAAGCACAATGATGCAAAAACTGCGAGTGCAAGCTGTACCAAAGGAACAAGGTGTATCCCACCTCTGTGAATCAGACTGGGTTCAGTTGGTTGGTGACTACAGGCAAATAAACTGGCTAACTAATCCTTAAACTTGGCCAGTGTCCACTGCATTCCACAGGAGTACCAACATTTGTTTTTGTGTTTGGGTATGGACATTTACAGTAGTGGTTCGTCTTTTATTGGGATAGAGAAACAATATGATATTTCTCTATTCTAATTTAGGTACAATATGGCTTACTGGGGGCAGTGCAACTGCGTAAAAATATCAAAGTAATGTCAATTTTGCCCTGAAGGAGCAATATTTATTTTACAGCAGGTAAAATAAATATTGAACATGTCACGATTTTTATAGTAAACACATTTCTAAAGATGCTATTGACATTAACTTTTCAGAGTTGTTGGTAAGAAGTCCATACATAGAAAAAAAAAGCAAAAAAATAATTAAGTTTAGAAATTAACTCAGACCGGTAGTAGAGTGCTTCTCTATTATGAACCACTTGACCCCTCAAGTCTATATGGGAATTGCTCCCTCAGTGTTCCCAGGACTAGAACTAAATGGGCTGAGGCAGAATTTACTTTCCATTTTCCTCTGCTCTGGAACAAACTCTCTGAAAACCTGAGATCTGCAGAAATTGTTCTTTAAATCAAGTCTGAATAAATTTGTGTTTGCATCAGTTTCAAACAATCTGAGAAACAAACTGAAACATTTGTTTGTTTCATTCAGTGCTTTGCTTAAGTGCAAAACAGTTTGGATTACCTTGTGTAGGAGTGAAACTCTCCTATTAAACTTGCTTTTATGTCTAATTAGTGTTAACGGGATGGGTGTAATCAGAATGTTTTTTTATTAACGCTATTCATTGATACTATAAAATATTTAGCCAAGTTAGTACTTTAACTATAAGATTCAGGCTACCTGTTTTCACTACTTTAATATCTGCAGCTTGCAAAAGCAATCCAGTCTGATTAATGAGAGAAGAACTAAGGAGCCATCTTCAATGCCATCCTCCAACTCTGACAGGGGAGAGAAACAACAAAATACTCTTAGAGCTTATAGGAAACAGCGGGACCTTGAATGCGCTGCAGAAAATTCATAAAGAAACTTTTCAAATGACTACATCTGAATTTTGAAGACTAAGGCCTGTAAGAAAAGAGTCTGAGGCACGGAGGAGAACATAAGTGCACAGAAAATATTGTTTAATTCCGTCTTACCTTACTATCAAACTGCCTGTCCTGGAAAATAAATATTCTGGTTGATAAACAGAGAAATGTAAGACTGCTTTGATACGTTAAATGTATATCTGGTAGCAGTACTCTAATATAATACTCTGATGTTTGAAAATGGAAGTAGAGCGCCAAGGGTACGTATTATGCAAAATTCACATTTTGCATGTTTTTATACTTTCATTTTGGTCTCTACTGCTTCCAAGCACTCAAAAATAAAACAACAATTTTTGGAAATAATTTAATATATTTTGCTATCTGGAAAATGAGTCATTTCAAAAAACCTTCCGAATGTAATATTACAAATCAGCAGGCACTGTCCCTCACCTAGCAACCCCAATGAGCCCTCGATGCTTGAGTAACCTAGCAACCCAAGCAGAGCTCCAGCATGCTTGGTGAGCTAGGTTTACAGCTGTATGCGCTGTACCATGGCTGCTGGATCCAGAAATCACTTGCTGCATTCTTGTTTGCTGTGTAGGAGACTCTACTAATGCTTTTCAAAGATATACGGTTTGCAGCCATTTTCATGTGTGTGTAAACGTTGAGTCAGGGGTGTGGCCAGCAGCTTATTTTGAACTAAAGTGACAAGACTTCATAAAAAAGGCTCAAAATAAGTATGACTGACCAGACCAGACCTTCTTTAAGAATGTTTGGGGAAAAAAATCCAATGAACATGTTTTTTATAGACCTATGGTAACCTGTTCAAAGAAGCACAATAAGTCACCCTGAAATAAATGCCTGCTGATTTTAAAGGAAACTGATGGTATCTAGACAAACTACAGATTAGATTTTATACAGCTGAATATTCCTCAACTGTATATCAATTGAAAAATATTGTATTAACTGAGAAAGCCCAAAAGACTTACAGCTGTGATAATCTGCAAAGTACTGACTCAAGAGAGCTCAATGCAAATCCAAACCACACATTGAGATCTGTAAAGGCATTTTTGAAAATGATGCATTTTCTTCATCAAAATGAAAATTCTGTACCACTTTAGTTTAGTCTCACAAAATCTCATTAAAATACATTTATATTTGTATTAGTAGTAGTTCCCGTATGATGTCAGGTACCTTATTTAATTTCATTGAGCTTCTTTATGCAGTAGTAGAATCTATAACTGGGTTGTACATTGATCGAGCCTAAAGCACATTGTCAGTGGCGTCTGGCAAACTGCTGAGGACCGTGAACCAACACAGACATTCGCACATTAGACCTGAAGGTCACCTGACTATCACCGCCAGCCTCCTAATCCCTTTTCATCCCAATGAAAATGTGCTACGACAATGCATGCAATGAGTGTAATAAAGCAAAACAGATCCTAACCCCTCCTCCGTCTGACGCCCGGGGTCTTACGGCCCCATTCGAGGAGGTGATTACAACCTATGATGCATCAGGGTGTGCTCTTCTCATTTCACACTAACGGCATCAGTGGACTGCTGGGTTTGAAAAGGAGTAGCGGCACAGATGGGCTCGCATTGTGAAACCTTATCGCCTCCTTCTTTAGTGGAGGTTCTATTAGACCTCGGGCCAAATTGAATTGAATCACTTCCTGTTGTGCTCCCATTACGAGAAACATCTGCTCTGGGTCTATGCGTGCTTTTGGTCAGGGAATAAGAGGGTCCTTTCATTTCATCACATTACTTTGACTGAACTCACTACATTTAAATATTAGAGCTAATGTGACTGAATCAGGTGTGAACTGATTCACACATGTTACATTACAACACAAATGCTTCATTGGTATTCTGTCAGATTTTTTTTTTACCTAGAAAGATAATTATGAAAGGGAATAAAATTAAACAGATCTGAGAAGTGTGGCATGCATTTGTATCCGTCAAGCTGAGACATTTTGTAGAACCATATTTTGTTGCAGTTACAGCAGCAGGATTTTTTTGCAGATTCTGTCATAAAACAAATTGCAAAGAAAAAACGCAAACTGAGTCAGACTTGATGGAAAACATTTGATCAATCATTTTCTCTGCTGAGCTTTATACATCTGAATATTAATATTTAAGGGACTAATATTTATGTGAATTAGCTTTTGCTATAACCTGGTGCAGTGCATGAAATGGTGACATTCATGTTTGATCTCTATATTGTTCCTTTTTCTAATTAAGGTTCATAAGACATGACCGTTCTGACTGGAGACACTTTAAAAAATATCAGATTTCATTTAGTGCCAAAAGACGATTAGACCAAAAAAAAAAAAAAAACCTTTGGCAAAAAATTGCTATGGCAATGATTTTAGGAAGGTGACAATATGGATTTGGCTCAAATAAATTTTTTGGGGGGGTAAAAAGATCAGAGATGAACCGTTCAGTCTGCCATTAAAAAGTCAGATATGAATTGAGTTTGTGAACATAGTCTGAGTTTGTGAACATAGTCTGAGTTTAAAGCTTGAGTCTTACTTTCTAGCTTAACTCTACTCTAAACCTCTACGTAACGTTTTCCCTGCCCTGCCTGCTGTGTTCCTTGATTTTCACAAAGCTGTTTGATTTGTAATATTCTTCAAGAATCGGAGAACAGTTGGATTAAAGCAAAAGTCTAATTATTAATCAACTTAATTGTTTATAAGTCACAAACTAGGCGAATTATAGACAATTGGCTTTCTTGAGGAGCATCAGATTAAAAGGGGCTGAATATAAAAACAGCCCCTGTTCCGACTTTCGCTTCACAATTAACCACTTCTTTATGTTGGTCTATCACATAAAACCCCACTAAAATGCATCAAACTTTGTGGTTGTAATGTGATAAAATGCCCCAAAATAAAAAGATATAATGAAAAAAATATAATATGTATGATTTCTTTTATTAAAATGGCATTAAAACCAAACAGGACAGCAGTAAGCTGACTGCTTACTGCCTTTAGATAGGAAACGTTTGAAAAAAAAAGCCTTTTTAATAAACTTTGTATTCCAGGGACAGAGTGCATTAAAGTTGTGCTTTTAACTCAAATAACCTTTTAAAGCACAGACACCCTGTTCACTTTACCAAGGTATGCTCAAACACTCCAACTCTGAAGTATCTTTTGTGCTACAGTGGGTTTTTTTTCTTCCGAGGGATTTGACTGAATGAGGTGAAAAAGAAAATCCTTGTAGCATAGTGAAATAAAACACCTAACTGTATGTCTCCCTGTCCATGCAAAAGCTAGAAGCATTCTGCCAAGTCTGAGAACTACAGAGAGGAGGAGGGCAGACATCTGATCTCTAGAAAAAAAAGAGGGTAAATATATCTGTAAAGGTAAGGATAAAAATTTTGATTTGGTTTAGAGGGACTCTGCCCAAACAGAACCACTTTTGCTCTGGTCTGAGCACACCGTGGGTTTTTTGGACTGGGATTTCTGAGCTGCTCTTTGCCATAAAGATTGTGACGTTGATAGTGATGCAGTGCAGGGTTGCAGAGTTTCTAACTGAAGCATCTTTTCCAGTTAAAAGGAAAGGGAGATCTAGTTTTATATCAACATTCATACATTTTTGCCAACAGTTGAACACAACTGTGCACCATTCCAGGCTTTCTACCAGCAGATTTTTACCATCACTAAACATTAAAATGTCATTTGCAGCAAACATCATAATTTATGAAGGGTTCTTAGCAAAACTCATCTGTCATCTTTTCATCATTGCTTCAAATAAGATGAAACTCAGAGCTGACCCATCCTGAAACACCATCACATCCATCACTCCTACCGCACACCTCAGCATTGTCTCACTGCCCCCAAATTTTCTGCACCTTGACGATAGCTCACCACAGCAAAATAATTTGAAATTATGTAAAAATTTCTTTAATGCAATTGAGGTTGTTCAGTAATAATACAGTATCCTGTCTTGCCAGATTTATAGTTTTTCTAGATGTATTCAGTATTTTTTTCAGGTCGTTTTGGCATTTAGCTCAATTTGTTACATACAGAACATTCAAAATACCCTTTATTTTGTCTACCAATAAATTTTGAAACATACAAGGTACAATATTAGACAAAATGATGTCTTTTTTTAAATTTCAAACATAATCATCACAGTATGAGACATATTGGAATTCTGGGTGCTTATTGCCAATTTGTGCTTTATATTCAGGTAATCCAGGAAATGTCTGCCCATTCCTTATCTCATAAACTTTTAATAGATCCAAACTCTGCAACAATCAAAGCCTTTCATCTCAAAAGGGTTTGTATTATCATTCAATTAGCAGATTGAAATGCACACAGTATAAAACAAGCCTGAACATGAAAACATTCCTAGCACGTTAGACTCCCAGTTTGTCTTTTTTTTTTCCCGTTCCCCTCTGTGTGCTGTGTGTTCATATCAACTAGACCTGCACAGCCCTCTACCAAAGACAAGCTGCTGCTGCTGCTGCAATATTTCAAAACACGTCTCGCTTCAAGTTTCATCACTTTTCATCTTCATACAAAGCAAAATTACATTAGTGCTTCAGAGTGTTTGCTGGGTGTGTGTACAGTATTAGCATGAAATCAAATCACGGTGGTAATAGAGAGTGAGGTTTATCGCTTATTCTACAGACAATCTGCTGTATATTTCACCTCGTTACGCCTTCCCTGAGGTATGTGTGAAACAAATTTTCATCAGATTTGGCTGATCTAGATGTGAAGAGTGGTGTTGGTTTTCACAGCAGATGAAAATTATGTTTAAAGGCTGTTTGACAGCAGATGCTTTTTATTGCATTTAAATAATACAATACTTAATGTAGCATATTGTTCCTCAAGTTGGAAGCAATTGTTCTGTAAATATACATTTTCAAGAGCAGGATACAGTAGCCATTATAATTAGGTATTTTACTGTGGGTCAATCTACAGCTGACCTGAGACTGTTACAGATTGTAAGGAGAACTTTATTTACATCTCGACCAGCTAAGACCTTCATCCACCTCAAATCCATTAACAGCTCTTTTAAATGCTCTAAGCTTGGTTTTCCACCAAACTATCATAAAATGAGTTTTTGGTTTCACATCATCTCACAAATAACACTACATCCATGATTTTTTTTTCTTCTTTTTGTCAGTATTTCTCAATTAATATAAAATTATTTCAAGATAATTTTATATTCCAGTCCTTCAGACAAGAGCTCTGAAGGACTGGAATTGGAGTGTTCCTTTGTCAAAACTTGTTTTGAGCCACTGACGGCTCAAAACAAGTTTTATTTAGCTGGAATGAAAATAAAAATGGCTCTTTGGTTTGCAAAGGTTGCAGACCGTTGCCCTGGAGTAATCCAGCTTGTCTACTGGATATCATCATGGACAGAGTTACATTTATTTTGGTTAATTTGAGATTTTCAATTGACCGCTGCATATCAGACCAAGTCAACCAAAAGGCAGAACATAACCGGGTCTGGACGGAGATGTAGATTAGCTGATAATTAGTTTACATACTGAGGTTTAACATGTGAAGAAAAAACAAATCTGTACTTCCCAAGTTGTCTGGTTGAAAGTTATAAATAAAGAGAATTGTGGTAAATATAAACATATTTAGATCCTGTATTGCTGAGCTCTTAGATCCGTGGTGGCCATACTTTTGCTAGACCGCTAATAACAGAGCAAATTTTTTGTTCAGTGATTTAGCAACTTTGAAAATGTTTAGCACACGTAATTTAAATAATTTTTTCTGTTTGAGTCCTAAAGCGCTAAGTTATTTTGGCTGTTTTTTCAGTGGACTAAATTTTGACATCTATGCTGAAATTTTGGTTGTCAAATTTTTAATTCGATAAGTAGCTAGGAATCCTTCAAGTAGTTATATTCATGCTCTTATTTTGAAATGGATGAAGACCTTTTACGCAGCACTTCTGTTTCCTCTCTGGATGGAGTCAAACAGTTTGATTTCTGACCGGAGAACCAGTTAATAAATTACAATCTCTGCTAGTAAGCTTGAATTAGGCACCACCTAAAGCAAAATTCACACAGAAACCAAAGTTTTAGAAAGCTAAATAACTTAAGAGAAGTGAAGAGATAATGATCTGAAAAAAGTTTCCTCTAATGCTGGTGACATCTGAGCAGGGTTGAAAAGACACTTTGAAATTCACTTGCAATTTTGAATCAATCCCACCCTGTGGACAGGAAGTATCAGAAGCTGGGATGTAGTCTGGTGAATCTACAAGGTCTCAATTAGTGGAGAAGAAACTGTTTTATCTGTTTAAGTCCTTCTAAGCAGCTACGGCAGATAAGAGTGGTGAATTTTCCAATCATGTTCATGATGTAGCTTTTAATGAGGCATAATTTGCAGATTAGAAGGGAAGAATACATAACCAGTGCGACCCCATTAGAGGAAAAGGGAAACATTTCATCATTGATCTTTTTATATGTGCTCATAAAATCATCCATAATTCATAATAGGAGATGGCCTCATAGTTCAGCAGCCTGTTAAGATAAACCAGTTACTTGTTAAAGTTATACAAAGCTGTGGTTTCCTGATTAAAGGCTTGCTAGGTATCTTTCATTTACTTATGTTAGCCTCCCTGCTGCGTGGACTATGGCCGTTTGACATCAAATATTTACGAACCAATTAACCAAAAGCAGAGTTTTAAACAGAGCGACTCCAGAGCAAAAGAAGAGACATTTTAATTTTCGCTCTGTGGAAGTTCAAGACACCATCACCCACCACTTTCCTTTATTCAGCTTGCTTAGATCAGAAGTTTGTTTTGTTAGCAGCAACAAGCTCAGCATTCCAGTCAATCACAACTTGTCGTAAATTCAATTATCAATGAACTCACCTGGTTTCACTTTATGCAAATCAATATTTTCCCCAATTCTTTATATTTAACAAGACTGAAGCAGACTCCCAGCACTTAGCCATGGTAACTTGAGGTTTGGAAAACAAATGAATGGAGCTGGAATAGAGAGGATATGTGACTCCATGAAGGACATTATGGGAATTAGGAACGTTTGATTTCCAAGGCAACCGATTGGTGGAGCTTCACAGGTATCCTTTCCATCCAAATGTTCATCCATCTCCCCAACAGTCCATCCAGCTATCTATCCATCCTTCCAGTTGCCCATCCAACCATCCAACTGCTTGTCCATCCCTCCACCTGTCTATTCATCCATCCATTTATCCATTCATCCAACCATCCAATTGTCCATCCATCCATCTACTTGTCCAGCCAACCATCTATTCATCCATCCATCTAACCATCCAACTGTTTATCTATCTATCTATCTATCTATCTATCTATCTATCTATCTATCTATCTATCTATCTATCTATCTATCTATCTATCT
>CAEFZY010048935.1:0-14511 GCA_903066815.1 Brachyrhaphis roseni
CAGCAGCAATACGGTAGTAACACAGCACTAACAGGGCTGGTTAAAAAAAACATACCGATAAAAGAGACGTGGCAGTAACACAGCAGCAACACGGTAACACAGCACTAACAGGGCTGGTTAAAAAAAACATACCGGTAAAAGTCACAGAGAGCCGTCTTCATCTTCCTCCTGAGCAAGTAGACGTGTTACGTTACATTGAACTTGCGTCTTCCTCTGCACATACATTCCCCCTGTCTCACTCTTACCTTTTCTGCTCGAGCGCCCCTGGTGGCCGTTAGAAAAAAATGCATAAATAAGCCGCATCATTGTATAAGCCGCAGGGCTGAAAGCGTGAGACAAAAATCGCGACTTATAGTCCAGAAATTACGGTACTACATCGTTCTAAAAAGTTATAGTAGTAGGCTTGTTTGTCTTATTTCAAGTGTACCAAGATAATTGCACTGGAAACTAGGCCAAAGTTTCTTGGTAAGAGTTTGTGTTTTTGCCATGAAGTGGCTCATAAGTGGAAAAATAGAGTATGGTCTGGTTTCAAAAGAGAAACTGAAGTTAAAGTGAAGTGTGGTGCTGATTTGTATTCAAATCAGTCAATGCAACTCTTTTGGTGACTTTATCAGTTTTCTACCTCTGGACACTGAAACACTTGCCCACTCTGTAAAATACCTTTAGAGCAATCAAAGTGGTTGGAGGGCAGTAAAAGCATGACCATGTTTCACTTTATGGACAGTGTGGTTTGTTTTTGCCTCCGCAAGTGTTATGCATGTTGACCATTTTGGTCTCTTTAGACCCGACCAGCTTCTTCCAACATGAAAGGTTAACTTCTGCCCCAGTCTTCAGTGTTGCACAGCCTCTGACAGGTTTTCTTCAAGCTGTGTTGTCTATGTTCTTAGACTCATCTGTGGTCATGAGTTCTGGGTAGTGACTGAAAGAGCGATGTCACGGACACAAGCAGCCGAAATGAGACTCCTCCTCAGGGTGTCTGGGCTCTCCTGAAGAATTAGGTGAGAATCTCAGTAGGTGGCATCTTGTTATGACATCTCCTGGATGCCTCCCTGATGAGGTGTTCTGGACATGTCCCACCAGCAGGAAGCCCAAAAGTCCAAACCCAGGACACACTGAGTCTTCAATTGGAGGGACTATGTTTCAGGAGCCTGGGTTTCTCTGCTTAGGCTGCTACCCGACCCTACATTAAATAGAAGATAACGGATGATGCTTTGTCAAACTTCCAGACCACTCAAATCTTCTAGTCTTTTCTGCATCCACAGAATCAGAACCAGACTTGGGAAAGCAGCATTTAATTTGTGTTCTCTGCTAATCAGGAACAAACCTCCAGAAAACCACAAAACCGCTGAAACACGAAGTTCCTTTAAATCGAGGCTAAAAACACTTTTAGAAACAAATTCTAATCTGCATTACAACTTTTTGATTACTTCTCTTTATTTTGACACTACAATGAAATGCTTTGTGTTTGTTTATTGTTAGGTTTTTGTCATGTAAAGCACTTTGAACTGCCTTGTTGCTGAAATGCTGCACATAAATAAAACCATATTTCGCTTTTGAGATGATCTGATCATTGTTAGCTTTCGACCACACAAAATGCTTTGCATTTAGGCCCAGATGTTCAGAAGGTCAGAGCAAATAAGACTCTTTGTGGCTTTGTTTAAGCAAGGACCTTCTTCTGCCTACTCTCCCATAAAGGTCAGATTTGTAGAATTCAACACAAATACATTAATATCTTCTCCAACCTGAGCTTTGGGTCTCGGCAGTTCTACATTACCCAAAATTACCTACTGCTATGCAGTAGAGGTCACATTTAATAGCGATTCAAGAAATCCTGATAGTACAGAGCGAGGTCATCGAACTCCTGCGTCCACATGATTTATGGATGCAGAATCTGGATTCTGCATCCTTTGGCCTCTTGGCTGCTTCTCTGATTATTGCTCTCCTTACTTGACCAGTCAGATTCAGTGGACATGCCTCAGTAGGTTTACAACTGTTCAATACACTTTCCCTTTTCTGATGATGAATGTAGCTATGTTTAAAGTTTGGGTGGTTTTATAACCTAACTCTGCTAAAACTCCTGCCCATTCTGTTCCTTGGCTTCGGGAAGAGAGCGGATGATGTTTGTTCACCAATGTTGTCTAACCAAAGGAGTCCAAAGTATTCACATTCTCTACTTAAGCAGAAGTACAGACACTGTACTTGTATGAAAAAAGAATTCAGGTAGAAGCACAGATGGGTTTTAAATGCACTTAAATACAAAATAAAAGTAAGTTACTTTTACTTTCAAAGATGCAAAATGCTTTCTGTCCATGCTGGTATATTTTTCCTCTTTTGCTTCAACCTTTACATTATAATATTTTCATCATGGAAATAACGAGGCATTTACGAGATTATAAGGAGTAGTAAGTTCAGAGATTTCTCTTGAAATATAACGAGAATAAGTAAAAATTAGGAAAATAAATACCCAAGTAAAGTACAGATACCTCAATATCTACTTAAGTACTTTCACTTTGCTACTTGCCACCGCTGAGGCCTTCACAGACCTGGTGGGAGTTATTCTGAATTTGGATTATATGCAGGTTGACTCTAGTTACCCGCCAGGTGATCACTGACCTTGGTTTCAGCTGAAATTATTTAGGAAATATAGAGTTAAAGGGACAGAATACAGACGTATGCTGTTATTTTTAGGTGTGAATATGTAAAAAAAAAAAAAAAAAAAAAAAAAAAAAACCCTTTGCAACTCTAGTGTACTTATTGAGACGCTGGGAGCAAAAGGAGCTGCTGAAGGGTCAGTCACATTAAATCTCAGTGACATACATTAAATTTTGTGTTTATAAAATAAAGTATGAGAGCTTTTGCAGTGGGGCTGCAAGTAAAATGTAAAAAAATAATAAAGCAATTTTGCCCTTCAGGCTCTGATGTATCAAAACTCATTGACAGTCGATACATGCTGTAAATTCACAAAGCAGTTTTATTGCTCTGTAAGGCCGCCATCTGGTGGAATAAAGTCTACACTACAGGTCAAAGAGGAAGTCTAGGAGAAATCTTTGGATTTCTCTCCTTGTTACAAACAAAATTTCTCAGTTTTAGTTAATATTATTTAAAAAAATTGAATTTTTTTTTTTTTTTTTTTACCAGCTGTATGCACTACTATTATTCCTCTTCCCTTAAACAAGCAGTGACTTGCAGTCGACATGCCGGCAACATTTTAAATGCAATAAAGGGAACTCTCTGAGGAGACATGCCACTGAAATGTATCGATCTGCTTTTACGGCACACTGTGTGTTTAAGACCCATTTGTTTCCATTTGTGCTCCAAATAATGAATGTGACTGCGCTTGGTGCTGAAAACAGGATGGTTGTAACTGCTGGCTGCAGGACGCTGCGGTGGAGCTTGTAAGGCTGTGAACGTGTCCGTCGTTAAGAGGTGAATGCTGAACGTCTCACATTTTCTGTGCTGTGCTTTGTATCTGCAGGGAAGCTTTTATGTGCCCAGTGAAAACTGCCTGCAGAGAGCTCATACGTGGCACCGGAGGCTCTGTCGCCTCCTGCTGGCCGCACACAGAGGGCTGCACGCCTACTGCAGCTCACTGAGGCAGGAGATCCCGCAGCTGCAGCTGGTTCCACTGGAGTCAGGTGAGGCTTTGACTATAATCAAAGCCAGTTTTGTTGCTTTCTTTTAAAGGGGCAGTGTTATGTGTTTTTCCAGGCACGTAGCGCTGTTTTATAGCACAATGAAGTAACTATGTTATCTGCAGTTGTTATAAAAATGCTACATATATAAAAAATAACTTCAAAGAATTTTTACTTCCAAAGTTAACGCTCTGAAGTTGAGCCTCTGTCTCTTTAAGAAACTTCTGAAATACCACCTTCAAGAAGTCGTCACAACATGGCTCCTCTATTAACCTTTTAACGTTTTCACCAGCGCTGCACTGAGCAGTAGCTTCTGTAATGAGCTCACAGATGCTCAGTTCCATCAGGTGTTGCTAATTACTGCTGGCTAGTCTGAAGGAGCTGGGAAACTGGAAACTTAGCACTGCCTCGAAGGCGGTACTAGGTCCACCCAGCCGTTTTGCACAGCTGAGTGGTTGCCATGGGGCCTCCCTAGAATACATTCCTTAAATATGCATGAAAGAATCAAGGCAACACTCCAGGTTTGTTTTTGATGAGGGAATAACATTATAACATGATGCAAAGCTTAAAAAAGTCAATTTTACATACTACTGGCCCTTTAAAGTAAATGCTTAACTTTGTATTATCACAGTAAATTCTATTTGTTTTTAGCTATATTCGAATTTACCCCAAAAAATTATATATATACATTTTGTGTTTAAGATAAAAAAAACAATCTTCTTTTTCTTCATTTTTTGCTTCTTTTTGTCTAATAAAAAATATTTTTGTACCATTAAGGTAAGATGATTGGTCTGTTTCGCCTTCTTTACACTCATGTTCTGGGTAGAAACATGTTTATTGAACCTTTTTAATCCGATCATTGGTTGCTTGTTCTGGTCCCAAAACTTTTTTTTTTTTTTGCTGAATATTTCAGAAATTTTTGCATAATAATAAATGAAGAGAAAGGATTCTGGGTTTGTGGTATCTGTAATGAAACACAAGTGGAATTAAATGTTCAAAATGTTTTCTGTATTTTGCAGTATTTTGGTTTTCTGACCTTGCGTTATATTTTTGTGGTAGTGGTCTGGAATTCAAATTAAAAAAATGCCTTGATTGTTTGATACCATATGATTTACAAACACTTAACGTGGATCATCAGTTTTGGACGATGGTTAGAGTTCACCAGCTGCTTCAACACTTCGGATAGTTCAGGAACATCGTCATTCTGAAGTGTTAGGGGAAAATACAGGAAATGTGTTCAAATGACACAATAATGAACTTTATTAAACTATAAACCAGGCATTAAGATATTGAAACAGCCACTGTAACAAAAGTGGCTTATATTAAAGTAGCTTAATCCCTTTCTATGAAGAAATGTCTAGCAAATCTGTCTTACTTCTTGGTACACAGACAAATGATCTTTGCACTAAGCTGTGCAAATATCTTCTCCTCCACAGAGCTGCTGCCTGTAGAGGAAATTCTAAACCAGCTCTCCATAGAGTTACAGGTAAGTTTATGGAAAGAAAAAAAAACATTTGCATTTTCAGACTTATTTAATTTTGTTGGTATTTGCAAGTGCAAGTCATCTTATTACAAATAGCATCAACCCTCTGGTTTTTATTTAGATTTTGGTATAATAGTGCGGCAGATGATTGAATATTTCAGCAAAATCTTTCACATGTGAATCAACAACCTAACTGGGCACAGGTGTTCCCAGAAGCATGCCTTTAAAAAAAACAAAGATAATTTAGCCACTGAAAAATTCAAAAAATATATTTCTGCACTAGAAGTGCCAGTATGGATCACAGTTGAATACTATTGATGGCAAAGAATGGCCGCCTTGAAAAAATTTAAAAATTGCCAATTAGATTGTGTTTACTGTCAAATCATAGCTTACATATTTGAACCATAGCAATCATACAAATTTTCTTGATCGTCTGTATCCTTTTTCTGGCTGATATTTTTCAAAATGGCCACCATGACGGGATTGGAGAATATATTTATTGCCAGATAGACAGCTATGCAAACAGTTGGGTTCATTAACCACTAGTCTTAGCCTCGCTAGCGCTAAACCTCTAAGCACATAACCAAAAATGAGCAGAAACTAACTCTAAACCGCTTAACATCTTTAAAAAAATTAGCAGGTGCTAACGCTAAACCGCTAAACATGTGAAAAATTTGCAGAAGCTAATGTTAATCATTGACGACCGGCGCTCAGTCTGTGTCACTCATCTTCATTTCCCTCCAGTTGGTTTGAGACTCGCAGACAGCAAGACTTGAAATATTTTTACAGTAATATAGTGCATCATATCCTCAGGACTTTGACTTTAAAGACGTTTCTTGAGTCCACTTCATGCTCTGAAGAACATCAAGTGCTATAATTTACATCATGATCTCTTTGACCCAACTACAAACTTCTGAAACAACACAATGTCTGTAGCAAGTTTTATTAAAGGAAGTACAGCTATGGTAGGTGTGAGCTCTTGAAACGGAGTTTGTTCAAGCTGTGTTGCTTGTGAACTCCCTGCTCATTCCGTTTCTCATTAGCTGAATGTGCATCTCTCAGCTGCAGGAAGGCCATGAGAAGGTAGCCGAACAGATCAGCAGGGATGTGAGCCAGCTCTGCTCCCAGCTGGCCGCGCTGTGGAGCCGTTTCCTGGAGACAGCTGTGCTCAACCCCGACATCCTGTCCTATCTGGCCCAGGAACATCACACACTTAGGGTGAGTCTCAAGCAAAGAGAAATAGTCAATAATATTCTAATTTATTGAATTTGTTTGGTATACATGGAGTGTCAGATGCAGTTCCCATTTGACAAAGTAAAAACTATCCAGCCTGGGTAATCTGGATGCCAATTTTTTTATACTACTGTGTGAAATGTGTTGCAATGTTAGGGCTGAAACGATTAATCGTATTAGTTGTGATTGATCAATTATTGAAATAGTCATCAACTAATTTAGTAATCGATTATTGTTAACTGGAGTCTGGATTATACTGACTCAAAAATAGTCAACTTTCTAAGCAGTGAATAAGCTAAATCTACAAAAATATATACATTTTGCATTTCATATATAAACATTTTGTCAGTAAATATGTTTTGACTAAAACTCTGCAAGTGGCATAATTTTAGCTTCACCTGGTTCAAATTCACTAAAGGATTGCTATTTTAGGCATTAAATGTTTTTATTTTCTTATTTCAAAAATTTTATAAAAATGCTTAATTGGTTAAATAAAAAATATGTAGAATGTGGTATTTTTTTATCCGATTATTCAGAATAATCTACAGATTCATCGATGCAAGGCGATGAGAGAACCTTATGTTTCTAAAGCAACATGTCCTCCTTCAATGTGTACATCCAGCCGTGTGATGAGGGTGTAGTTATGGGAAATGTTGGGGCAGGGGGAGCGCTACTCTACAGTAAAATAAAATTCCCAGGTTAGTTCTCGTTTAACGGGACTTAAGGATCGGTTTAACGGAAACTTAAACAGGTTTGAATTCTTGACCAAAACGAAGGCATTCCTCAGTCACAGAAACGACTCCATGCTACAATAATATAGTGAGATGTAATGTGAAATAAAAAGCAAGAGTTTCTCTTGAAAGCCTGATGTAACAGAAAGCTCTTGGCTGCAGTAGAAAAGGTTCGACCACTGCTCTTTTTGTGGAAGTGGCAAATCCAAAACCAGTTGGTATTCAGGAGCATAAGCCCATGTGAGCAGGATAATTTGGTTTCAGAGTGACTTCTATCCAATAGCTGGTCTGCATAATATGAACACTGTATGCTCTTCACTGTAGAGTAGCTCTCAGGACTTGATTTTGCTGCACTGCTTTGTCTCATTTAACTGAAAATAATGAACACGTTTTCCTCTGTATTAAATTACCCTGAGAAAAAACACTGTCATGGCTCTTCTCTCTGGGAGAGGTAGGGTTTCAATTAACACTTATTTTCTAATTACTGTCGAAGGAAATACACAAGAAACTGTGTTCCCGGTGATCTGCATGTCATGCTCACTTATTGTCCGGGCTGACGCATTTCTAATTACAGACCGTGTTGATTTGCTCCGCTGCACAGGCTGTCAGGGCTTGAATTTTACTCAGCTTTCTATTTTTACCAGCTCTTGCACTAATTACGGTAAACCGGAGTCTGACTGAGGTGTAAATGTTTCTTTTTTTTTTTTTTTTCCATGTGTTTGAAAATGTCAGGTGAGAAGGTTCTCAGAGGCATATTTCTTCACCGAACACCCAAAAGAGATCTGTTTGACGTTTCAGGAAGAACTGTGAGTCTCTGTCCTTTTAGAAAGTTACTTCGTTTTAGGTGAAAAGTGTTCAGTTTAGAGTATTATTCCTCCTCATTTAGAATCAACAGACACGGCCAGATAGCTGCAGAAGTGCGGAGCTCTGACTACTTGACCAAAATGCCTCCTTTGCCCGTCGAGTGCCTGGACATCGATGGAGACTGGAACAGCCTGCCCATCATCTTTGAGGACAGATATGCAGAGTCTCTGCCGACAGGTAGAAAAAGCTCTACAGACGTACGCCAGCCTTGTTGCTGATTTTCTCATAACTGCACTTTGCTTCTTCTCCCAGAAACGGTATCGCATGTGCCAATACTTGAAACCACCAAAGAATTCTCCGCCAAGCGGATTCTTCATAGCAGCCAGGAAGCCAAATCACCAGCATTATCCCGGCATTCCTTGGATAGTGAAGAATGCATGGACACTCCTGTGCATGTCCCAGTCAAAGCAGATCAAAGGCAGAATGATGTGACAGATACCCAGAACATCATCCAGACTGAGCACGATACAGAAGATTCCATGGTTGATGATCAGAAGTTGAAGGAAGCAGCAGAAAGTCATAGCATTGATGATGAACCCTTTCCCTCAGATCCATCTACTGGAGAGGGAGCTCTTGTTCTTTCCTCTGATTGTACCAACAGTGGTAAAGAGTCTCCTGTTCTCAACGGAAGAGAAAACTTCTCTGAACCTTGTGATGGTAACAACCTTAACACAACCAGTGAGCAAGAAAACACCGAAGAGGACAGTGATGTCGCTATGCCTTTAAATCACTCGATGGATGACGACAGCGAAGATGTTCTCCCCAACAGCGTGAGTCCTGCTTTGCCTCCATTCCCCGGAGACCTCAGGAAAGAAACGACTCATCGTGGAGGCTTGGTCAGCTCAAAGATCATGAAGCGCTCGTCGTCCGTAATCTCAGACTCGGGTATCGAGAGCGAGCCTAGCTCGGTGGCGTGGCCCGTGGAAGTCGCGCTTCGGGCACGACCTTCTCTAGATTTCTCTAGTGAGCGGGAGATCCCGAAACAAATCGTGTTGGACCACCCAGTCCATCGCAGCTGTCTGGAAGGCCTGCGGATGGAGAGCAACGGCAGCCTTCCAAGTGGAGGCATACAGGCCTCGCTCACCTCGATTAGCTCCCTGCCCTACGAGGAGGACCAGCAACAACGGAAACTCAGCAAACTGACTAAGTCTGTCTCTGCGCCGCAAATAAGCAGCCCAGAAGATGCAGAGGAAGATCACATTTTAATCGGTTTGGAAAAAGACAGGACAAGCTCAGTGTGTCAGCAGGATTTGTGCATTTTGAACATGGATTCAGAACAATCTGAGTTGTCTCAGCTAAGCCTAAATACTGACCACATTGGTAGGAGCGTGGGCTCAGAAAATTCAAACTCTCAGCAGGATTTGTCAGAGACCTGTGGAAGAAAGTTGGTCTTAAGTGGCGTGCCTGACATGTTACTTTCCCAAAACTCCATAGAGAGGCTTTTCGTAGCGGCAAGTGACGACCGGGGGGATGAAAAGAACCGTCAAACACACATGAATGGAGAGAGCGCTTCAGTGGAAGATGTGCATCTCCACGAATCGGAAGTAGCTCCCTGTAGATGTGGAGGCAAACCATGTGTGTGTAAAAGTGCAGCAGAGCAGGGCAGCAGTAGCTGCGGAGATGATTGCCAGAGTTTCCACCAGAGTGAGCAGAGAGGCGTCGAGGACAGACATCTGGATCCCCCCCAGATTCCCCTGAAACGCTCACAGTCCAACGACCTTACCAACAGGACCGCCGTCAGGCCCAGTGACCTCACAGGGCTGAGGGCCGTGGAAATAACATCGCCCCCTAACCTCAGCGGCGCATCAACAAGTGACAAAGACCCTTTGGAAAGCCAGACTAAGGCCTCAAAAATTCCTAACTCAGGGCTGGCCTTTGTGAATAAGAAGATGGTGGAGGTGGTGAACATGTCTGTGTCCTGCGCCCCGACTTGCCTGCCGTTTTCCTCCGTCCTTAGAGACTCCCCCTCCGTCAGCGGCATATCTGCTCGCCAGGCTTCCTCGCCTATTACCCATCAACCTCTGGGCTCCTTCGGTATCATCTCCTCATCTTCGCTCAGCCCCTTGGCCATGGATGAGGAGACCAATGAACGGATGCTGAGGTGAGTTTTCATCTCTGACGGTGTTAGAAATTTGAATTCCGTTTTTATTTCATGACGATTTAAAGAAATATTTATGTCCATTTACGATCTATGGAGTGACAAGGATGAACCACATGAGCTATTTTACAAGGAGCAACAGACAAAAATGACTGAATGTGCAATTTAAATGTAGACGTACTTTGTAGCTGTAATTGCACAGACAATTGGTTTTCCTACGAGGTATTGTTTTGGCCAGTGTTTCTCTCATTGCACTGCTAATTTGATGTTCAGAATGTCTGACTTCAAAGACCAGAACTGAATTCATAAGATCTGCAGCAGAAGGAGGCTGTCACCCGCTTACAGTAGCTGACAGTTACGCCCACCTGGAAAGTCCAACACAACAGAAGGAAGTGAGGCCAAATTCGAAGATGGCGGTTGGGAGGAATGCCTTCTGAGTGTATTAAATCACATCAAAGAGTGCACAGACAAATCCTCCATGATTAGCGAGGCGTTTAGGAAGCGCAATCGGATTTGTTTTGACTCCTGCGCGGCTAAAGTCTGTAACCTGGCGGGATGACAGGGCCAAACTTCAAGGAGCTTACTTGTGAGTGTGAGAATTTTGCTTAGAAGCTTTGCTTTGCTTAGAAGTGGGCAATACGATTGTGCTGCCAGTTCAGTAGCAGAATTTAGAGCGGTTTTCTCTTGCAGTTTGAGAGAAAGTTTAAAAACCGTTTCCTCCAAACACCATCTTGTGACAGTTTTTTAGGTTTGGTGAGTCCCCGTCTTCATTTTGTGTCCAATCATTATTTGAAAGCTGGGCTTTCACAGTCTACAGCTTCTTCTGCTCAATGTGAGCCTAAACAGAGATGTTGAAAACAAGGCTTGGTTTTGATCTAATAACCAATAGTTTCATGTCAGAGCTTGTACCTTCCACTTTTCAAACTTAAATTCAAGTAGTTTAGTTAGAAGATCACATTGCTTTTTTTTTTTTTTTTTATTTGCTTAGAGAACAGAAATAATCCAGGATATTATGATGGCTTTTTGTGATCATTGCAGCCTAATTTTACTGATTTTGCAACACCTTTTTTTAAACATTGTGGTCAAAGTTGCAAATTTCTTTAAGCTTTCCTTTTGTCTTACGTAAAAAGTTGAAATTGCTGCACATAACCTCCCTCCCCCAAAAAAGACAAGATTTTAACATACTTGAAATTATATTTTCAAGCACCCTTAATGTAAAGGGGTTCGTTATATTAAGGGTTGCCCTGAGAAGCATTGCCCTTATTGGGTCAAAGTGCAAAAGAAGAATTGCAGATTCAGTTAACAGAAAGTTCAATTAAAAGGGGGCATAAGGGATTGGTCAAAATTCAGCTGAGTGGCAGGGATTGGTCAGAAGAACAAGGAAAAAGACTTGAAGGTGATTGGTTAGATTTGTGGAAAAGTCGCAATGACTGCAAAAAACTTGCGACTCCTACCAAATGCCATCTCCCTTTTCTCCAGTTTCTACAAAGCCAAAGAGGAGCTTCTGAAAGAGTTGAAGTTCCAGGCTAGTTTGTACAGCGACCTTCCTCTCCTGGCATCAGATCTGCCCTACTTCCCTCCTGAGGAGGATGATGAGGAGTTTGAAGACGGGATACATCTCGTGGTCTGTGTCCACGGTCTTGATGGTGAGACATCTTTCTCCTTAATTTTCTGAGAACATGTAGCTCACTAGCAGACAGCCCTCTTCAAGTCCCTGAGCTGAATTTCTTTCCCTGCAGGCAACAGCGCGGACCTCCGACTGGTCAAGACGTTCATTGAACTGGGCCTGCCGGGATCCAGGCTCGACTTCCTAATGTCTGAACGGAATCAGGTGCGTTTTAGACGATGAGGGAAGCAAACCAGATGTCGCACGTGAAAGCTCCTCGAGCCGATTTGCAGATCGGTTTATTCTGCCGTGTCTTTTGCCACAGGCCGACACGTTTGCAGATTTCGACACCATGACAGACCGACTCCTGGATGAGATCATTCAGCACATCCAGCTGTACAATCTCACTATTGGCAGGATAAGGTCAGTGGCTTAAGGGATTGTGACAAGGAAATAAGAAATTATGTCTTTTGTTTGGTTTTTAAATACTTTTTTACAATTAAAAAACTGTAAAAGGTAAATTTCTTTCAGTGGTAGAGTCACCACCTTTTAATTCCAAGTTGCAGCAAAAGCAAATGAGGTGGATTAGCACTTCTTGCCAAAAACTGGTAGTAGGCTTACTTTGAAATATTGTTTATGCAAAGTGAATATTGGACCGTTAGCATCTCAAGACAGTCATAAAGCTGTTATAGAGCAACAGTGTCTACAGGCAAAGGCTTCTTCAGATTCGTTATAAGACTCACTGATATGGAAGATCATCATCATCATCCACAATTATTGATTAATGAATCAGTAATTTCTTAATATTGAGGAAAAAGTACTAGTTCCATTGATAGACTGTTTCTCTTATAACACTGGAAAAATGTCTTGTTATAAGTGAAATAATCTGCCAATAGAACTAGTACTTTTTTCATCAACATTAAAAAATTATTGACTTAAAACGAGCTCGTAATTCTTGCTGAAAAGCTACTTCTAAGTTAGTTGTCTCTTTTTTCAGCTGTCCTAAGATATTTTCACTAGAAACTGAACCAAAAAGGTTTTGTGTTTTTGCAGTGTAGTCTACCGTCCTTCACATCCCTTGCTCAGTCATCTACGTAGTGTGAGAAATATGTTTGTTTTTTTTCCTGTATTAGGCTGGCTCTCACTTTGTGATAATTCTGGACAACTCTACTTCAACTGCTAGAAAAATCTGTCTTTAGGTGACTTCTGAAGGTAGTTGGTTGAACTGGATTTTAGAGTAAAGATTTAAGAGCATTATTCAGATTTTTATTGGTAAAATAAAACAACCGTCTATTATTTTCTCTTCACTCTACCACATAGGACTGCATCTGTAAACCACATTACTAACAAATTCCCTCGATAACAACTCAACCCAGCCCACCGCAGCGCACAGTTTGGCCAGCAGATGGCAGCAGAGCCCTACTTTGACCCTCAACAAAGCCTTAAAACGAACAGGATTGTTCCATTTGTGATAATGTATTGACATGGCATGAGTAAATGACAGAAAAAGGATGACAAGCTCTTATCATACGTTGCCAATAAGCCTCTGGCTTTCACGTGATAGGCCGCGGTCCTCTATGCAGCACGTTGCTGCCGAGCTCTAATCAAATTAAGCTATTCATCTTCTCACTTAATTGCCCCCAATGTGCCAATTTGTTTCTTTGTTGCGAGTTTCCACCCAAGTTTCTCCAACTCTCCTTCATTGTGACGTATTCTCCTGAGAGCGAGCATCAGAGCCAAAAAGCAGCGGACTGCCTCAACAGCATCTGCTTCTTTCAACATTATACCTCTGTGTTCAGTTAGCAGGGAGACAGATGAGAGAGAGAGAGAGAGAGAGAGAGAGAGAGAGAGAGAGAGAGAGAGAGAGAGAGAGAGAGAGCGCCCTGGCGTCTCGATGAGGGATGGCGGGCTGAGCCGCGGCATTACAGTAATTAAACTAAGCGACAGAAACAGCTTGATGGCGCTAACGCTTCCCGCTGCTGTTAGCTCGCACGTCCTCTGGCTGAGCACGGATAAGTTGTTAGTCGCTTTGAGAACGTTCTGCGTTACCAGTCGCTGGTGTGTCGAGCTCCTGGAGCGGTGTCGTGGGTTAGTGCCGTCGGGGGATTTCTTTTCCAGCGCTGCGGCCAAATGTGAAAAACCGTAAAAGTGAGCTGCGGAAAATAGATCCTCTGACGCCGCCGAGGCAGTGGCACACGGTAACAGAGAACATTTACTTGAGCGCTATAGTACTTAACGAACATTTTTGGAGTATCTTTACTTGAGTTGTCACTTTTAGGGGAACTTGAGACTTTCCCTCCGCTACATTTCACAGATGAATACTGGACTTTTGACTTTCTAGGAAGCGTTTTGTTACTCGTTCCTTTTGCCACAGGATACCAGGGTAATTTTTTTTTCTTTTGTTGCATAATGAAAATAGCAATCTTTTTTTTTTATTGCATTCCTATGCTGAGGTTTTCATCGGTGGTGTAGACTTACTTTCTTGTGACAGAGTGGTTCTATCTATGAATACCTCTGGTGGTTTCAGTCACACCTTTGATACTTCAGTATTTCAAAAGTTCAGTACCTTGAGTAAACTTTTGACCAAGCAATTTTTACTTGCAGCTTCATCGGCCACTCCCTGGGCAACGTCATCATCCGGTCGGTGCTGACCAGGCCTCGCTTCCGCTGCTACCTGCCCAGGCTGCACACCTTCCTCTCTCTGTCCGGTCCACACCTGGGAACTCTGTACAACAACAGCGCCTTGGTCAGCACAGGTCAGGCCACCAATCTGCTCTGGGAGAAACCTACGTTCTCAGAACCATGACCATTTTTCAAATATTTTTCATATTTTAACTATTAATATATATATATATATATATATA